>JARJLF010001696.1:0-65810 GCA_029378395.1 Mycena leptocephala | reverse complement strand
GCTTCAAAATTGTGGAATGGCAGATAATTTTGCGGCTGGCAGATAATTTTGCACGTGCCAAATTATCTGCCTTTGTCTTTCGGCAAATCGCATCCTCAATCTCTGCCTACCAAGGATACTATTTGAGCTATCAAACCACGTCTTGTTTCTTTTGCTTCTCTTCTGTGTACCTGTCGCTGTGAAAGACACGTAAAATCGCGTTGCCGAGCCCGGAATTCTCGTCGTGTACAGAAAACTCAGTCACTACACGACTCATGCCTCGCGGACGACCAAAAGGATCCAAGGATAGACCTCGTGCTGCTGATGCTCCGCACCGTGGACGTCCACTGAAAAATGCGGCTTCCAATAGTGCGTTAAGCTTTAAATTTTGGAATACATTGATCGTGACCTGTTTTACAATTTTAAGACGAGTCTGATGCCCATGAGACTCGGGATCCACCCAAGAATCCGAGGAAACGGCGCAAACTTCTCGCAGATCACCAGTCTAACCCATGGTCCATTGCGCAAAATGCTTTCCCTGCACCAAATGGCACCGGAAGCGCAGGTAACGGCACGGCAAGCACAAGTGCGACAGCTGTCGTCCGAAGTGGCTCAGTTGATGCCGACGACGAATTTGGGGCCTTTTTCAATGATTGGGCACCTGGAGAGCTTGAAGAGATCACACAGATAGAACGTGAAGCTCTTGCCAGTATGTCAAGTTATTGCGGCAAGCTCGGAGGTGTGCTGATAATTTGCAGATCCTGGGCCAAGCGCAGCATCTGGAACTCAAGGATCCTCTTCCAAATCACATACCACAGGGCTAACAGGCGATGATTTGCGACGAGCATCGACACACTCAAAGTCTCGTCCGTCATTCAGTTTGTTGCCATGTCTCCGAGCTGATGGATGTGTAGGCCCATTCTTTTCGCTTAAGGAAGGTTTTGCACATGATTCAGAGGACGAAGACGAAGGAATGGAATCACAGAATGAGGATGACCTGGTCCAGGATGCGGGTTCATCGACATCGTCGGGGAAGGGGGAGTGAGAAAGGTATACCGCCCGTTCGGATCAACTCTATATGATATCTCACGGATGTCCAGCATGGTTCGTCAAGCCCAAAGGAATGCCCCAATGGGAGTACGACTATATTTGAAAGACCATACAGCCCATCATACGCAAGAAGGATGGCCGCTACCTCGCAAAACCATCTATTTTCGGGGAGGGCAACTCGCGCGCAGGCTTACCTCCAACACTTTGGATCCGTCCTCCGGAGCCCATAGTGTCTCTTTCCGAACATCGTTTTGACCCTACCGTTCTATATCGGCGTCGTATTTTTCTTTGGCTCCCCCATTTTTTTGTTGAGGTACTACGGTGCCCCGACTGTGGAACTGCACTTGAGAAAAATGGGCCGCTTGTTCCTCGTCGGATAACTGATCTCGAGGATAATTTTTATATTGTCAGTTGGGGCTACTATTGCCGCGACGGCTGCAAGCACCATTTCCACGGTTGGACAACGAAACTGGTGAAGTCTCTTCCCCGATATCTCCAGCTTGCCTTTCCCGCAATATTATCTCGCAAGGGTGGGTTATCCCGACGTGTTCTCACGTTGCTACGCAGTGCAAATCAACATAAGATGGGACCGACAGGAGTGCGCTCGGTGATATTTGAGATGCAAACACTGCGTTTCAATACCTTGCAGTTACAGTATTTAGAATCCATTTTCGAGCTGGAACGCGGCACCGATTCTCAGCCAAATGTCCACAACTTCTCGTCCGACTTTCAGTACCCGACCTTCGGGAGATTTTGGTTCTCCGGACAAATATAATGGATTTGTGCCCAGCGTCTCGTACCTGACATCGATGATGAACAAGGCCATCGAGCTCGAGGAAGCCGATGCTGACCAGCATACTGCTTGCCTATCCATTGATGATCTTTGCGTCGATGATAATCACAAAGTGGGTCTTTGGTTTTGTGTGTAACGAATTTTGTGATTAACAATTCTCTTAGGTGAATAAACATATTGCCCGAGTCGATGGCGTACCAATTTTCGGGGCGATGTGGACCTGCATGTCTGGATTCAGTATCCGTGCACAGGCCTTGACACTTACAAAGGGGCATGATGAAAGATTGGGTCCTCTCAAGGGGATTGCCACGTCCGCAAAGCTTTATGGGTATAATGGTCCAGCTGTTATCTACTCAGATGACCCCGTAAAGGTGAGAATGTTCGGGCTTGTTTCGGAATCAATTCTCAATATACACATCAGGACAAGTCTATGGTTCTTGCGGCCTTTCCCGCCCTCGGAGAAAATCTAACACCGATGGCAGCTGCTCATGGCTTGAAATCTCTCAGCCTTCCGCCAAGTCTCAACGTCAATTTACTTGGCACTGTAAATCTTGTTGAGAGCGCACTCTCCTCGCTGATATCGCCGCTTGATATTGATCCTGCAGCCCACTTATGTGTGAGTTTGGATGCAGAATGGAACATTACACGGCATGTCGGAGTGTCCACACTTCAAATTGCCCCGCATTCGGAGCCAGATGTAATATATGTTATTCCAGTAAGCTACACATTTAATTTGCATCCAATTCTACAGTGACTTAATAACTTGCAGGTCCATCGATTCCGCAAATTACCCGCAGCTTTTCTTCGCCTCTTGATCTCCCCGCAGGTCTTTCTGATTGGGTCTGCTATCAAAGGCGACCTAACACGTCTGAAAAAACAGTTTCCCCAGCTGTTGGATTGCGCCTCAAACATGATTGATCTCAAACAATTTGCAATTCGCAGGGGAGTTATCAAGAAGAACACTTCAGGTGCACTTGATACACTCACAGAAAAGGTCCTTGGTGCATATTTACCGAAAGACGCCACATTCCGAAAGACCGATGAATGGGAAACAGATTTGACTCAGCGGCCCGAGTTACTGAACTACGCAGCCCTCGATGTCCTTGCTTCCCGTCTTATTTTTGAGAAGATCAACAAAATTGCACCGCTTGATTTAGTGCAACGCAACACACCGGCGGGAACTCGGATCGCTCTTTTGGTTCATGAAGGAGGTGAAATTGCGGCATACGGGCGGATCGCGTCTTCACAGCCTGCAAATTTTGCCGGCATACGAAACGGCCCGAGCCGCATTCTCATTGATATTGATCTCGTTCTCCTTCCATCTGCCGCTGCTATTCTTCACCTTGATTCTTCGTCCACAGCAAAATCCGGTGCCTTAACACTTTCTCAGCTCCAGTTGATATCCGACAGCCCTGTGTTCCAAATTCTCAGCCCACTTGGGCTTCTCCAATTCGACCGCCGTGCGGAAGTTGTGAGTTTGTCAAGCTCATTGATCCAACCCAGATTGAAATCCTGTAGGTGTCAGAACCGGTTGCAAATCCTCGACAGCCCCTGCCGGCCATGGCTTCTTCATCTTCCAATTCAATTTCTGCACCCAGTCTTTTCGCCGATCATCGAGCCGGTGACGAAAGTGATGCAGAGGACCTAGACGAGCTGGATCCGGACCTCGGATCAACTTTGGAAACAGATTCAGACATCCTCAAGCGACAAATGCTCTAGGCCCATGGTACAGTCAACAAAGGTGAGTTATTTAGCTATCCATTTGTCTGTGCTGAATTTGACTGGACACCAGGCAAAGAACGAGCACAATTTCCCGAGGACGAATTTGATTCATCCCCTCTCGGAAAGGGCCTCCTCGAAATTTTACACAAATTAGCTGAATCACCCGGAGACATTGATGTACAGTATACAAGGATCAAGAAGGATATCTTCCACGCTTTCCATATGATCCCAATCCCTGCCCATGGTTTACGGGCGATCTTTTTCCGCACTCTCCGAGACCACATCATGCGCTGGGACCCTGAGTTGCGCCAGATTGTGGACGAAGTTTGCCGCCAAGAATTTAACGTCTCCTTCGAGGTTATGCTTATCCGAGACCCCAAATTTATCAAGGAGCATGTTCCCCGTTACGTTCCACCTCCCAGTGTCCTGGTTCCCGCGATCCAACATGTCTACAATGCTTTCGGCAATGCCCTCGATGCCGAAACTGGTCGGCCATTGTTCGATAAAAAGGCGTGGGAAAAGGCCAATGCAGTCCTTGAATTGGCGCGGGAAGGGTATCTGTCTGATATCCCTGGTGTTGTAGTGTACGAGCGAGCTGGAGTGGATGAATATGGGCTGTGGAAATGGATTTGTAAGCGTGGAAGTAACAAGCTTGAAGGCGGGCCACACAGTGATATCTATCGAAAGTTTGGCGCATTGAATGGTACGTTGTTAATTCACTTTTTTAATTGGTTTTTGACAACCTTTGATCTGTCAGCGGGTCCACGTCTAACGGTGAATTCATTGACTGATCATCGCACACGATACAACCTCCAGGTGTGTCAATATTTTTTGTACCATATTTGAATGTTTTACTTACGGCCGGCAGGCTTTCGCAAAACACCAATTCGGTGTCAACTGGGATTACCACTTCAATCTAGGAATGCTCAATCGCACATCATTCTTGTTGAATTATCTTTCTGATGTACTTGCCGGTGCCTCGTCGTATTCCAACTGGATCAATACAGATTTATATGAACGCACTAGCGAGAAGTTTGGAATATGCACAGTACCAGGTTCGATTCATTATTCTGCACATTGAGACTCTCCCGCTAACTATTGTATTACACAGAAGTCCTTCGTACCCGTCTCAATATGGCTTCTTACTCCGATGAGGCCGCGTCGAAGTTTGAATTGAACTCCAGTGAAGACTGGTTGCGGCAGCGCCAAGGTGTTGGACTACCCATCCTTCCCCCAACCACTCTCGATGCCCGAAAGTATTTTTTCACCGAGATTCGAAAGTTTGCAGCTCTTGCAAGCAGTACCGGTAAAAAACGGATTGATTTCGACGCATTTGCCCGACAATGGAACGGATCCGCAGATGGAAAAACCACGCCAATACGTGACGGGAGACGTTCTCAGTACCTATTCAAAAACCTGGGAAAAGATCAGTAATATTCGGGCCTCTCAGGATTTAATTGCGGCAAAGATTGATCTGGTGCGCCAAACGGGCCAACTATTTTCTGCCAGCACTCTGTCATTCCCCTCATCGCTGAAGGGTAATCCAACGATTATACAGCCTCAATATGGTGTTATCGCCTTGACAATGACCAAGAAATGCCTGATTCCATTTCGGTCGGGCTCGCCAATTCCCAACCCCGAATCGCCCGAGAATTTGCGGTACAGCCTTCGAATTCTCATCAGCCAGAGGCAAGCGCAACCGCTACGCGTAAACCACAGACCAATCATGACAACCACGGGCCATCCCTTGATCTCGGAAGTGACAATCTTGGGTATTTACCGTCCATTTTTCGGAGTGAAAGATTTTGACCTTTGTTTCAAACAGTGGATTTCAGCCTCAGAATTCAGATTCAGACCCAGCTGTTGACGCCCTGCACTCGACAACCACGCCACAAGTGGTCTCCACATCCATTCCACCAGCAAAGAGGCGTCGAGTCGTACCTGAAAGCCAGCGCAAAAATAAAGTGCGCACCTGCCGGCGGTGTCAGCAAAGTACGTGCCCGGGCAATAGCAATATTTTCAGTTGTCCGGCCCCATGCAGCGTGCCGTGCAAGCGGTGCCAACGTCTCACTGGTTGCAGAGGGGTTGATGGAGGGAACAAGTGCACATACCAACAAGGTGGATGATTCTAGGCTGTCTAGCACATATTATTTCGAACATGTAAATGCACCTTCCAAAGTTTTGTTAGTACCACAACAATGGTGTGAGTTTGAAGCCCAAAATCTCCTTTTTTCCTCTTTCCTTTTTTGATTTCTTTTTTGCGTTTCCTTCTTTGGACACCCAGTACAATGGAAAAAAAACCCTCTCCATCGACAGGTCGGAGTCGCAGCCTACGCACAAATACGGCTCCACCGTCACGCGTCACGGTCTAAGCCCAGTCCTCGCCCGGCGTCTACGCTCGGCTGGTCATCCACCCTCTTCCCTCTTCACCAGATCGATCGTCTGCGCGGGGTATTTTGTCAGCGAGAGTCTGAGACGCGGGAGTACACGGTGACCCGTATTCGTCGGCGCGGGGAACATCATCATGGGGGCGGGGAGGTCGAGAGCGGGCTCGCTTGAACATGGCTGTCTCTTCTCTATTTTTAGGTGATTCGGACTGTTGTTCGGCCCATGCAAAGCTCATTCGGCTCACGCATCTCATCTAGCATCTCATCTAGGTTTACGCACTTTGCGCACCCATACCACCACACCATCTTTCCACCAGCCCACCACCCACAACTCAGAACACAAGCAAGCACAAGTAACTCCCTTCACAAGCAACAACCCCGGTGCCCCACAAAGGAGCCTGTCTCTGGGAAGACCACCATCGCGCTCGCGCGTACGCATCTCGGGCAGGTGCCCTGCTGTTCCTCATTCTCCGTCTACTGCTCCTGCTCCTAATCCTCTGTCCTGCTTCTCCTGCTCCTTCCCCTCCTCCCTCTTCGTCTTCGTGCATCGTACTCGTAAACGAAGCCGGCGCTACCGCTTCGCAGATCATACCCCACTGCTAGGGAATAGCACAAGTATATATTCACGAATATGAATATTCGCCGACACCTGGAGATTGATACTCGCATTCGTACGAATATTGATCACGAATATTCGTTGCTTAGTCATATCACGTTCCAGACGTTGCAAAAATCAAAACCAAACAAAAACTTTGAGTTCGGAAAACTTTTGTTTTTCCAAATCTCAGAATATCCCTATATTAAATCTGTACATACTATGTACATGTAGTATGCCCCTTCCCAAAGGACCAGGCCTAAATCAGCGCAGAACATGTGTAGAACGGCAATTAATGATACTATTGATGCGATCAATTGAAGCCGAAGCTGTGCCGAGATTTCCTGCCCCTGGTCAGTTGACCTCCAGAGATCCAATTCCGGTAATATTGGACTAGGAATGATGCAGGAGGAAGTTATGAGGTGCATTTCAGTTCGGAAAACTCAGAGGAATAACTTGCAATTACCCAATGCAATTCGGCTAATTCCGGCAACTTCCGAGTTGTTCAAACTAAACACACCTTGAGGTTGCAACACACCTCGAGGCAACCTCGAGGTTTTATAGCAAGGTTATTACTACTACTGAAGCAATGGAGGTAGAGTACACAATCCCAGCTTCGTTTCAGCTTTATTGATGGGATCAATATTATCAACGGTCCGGGGATTCCCGCGGATGCGTTCTGCACATGTTCTGCTCAAATTTTGTTTGTAGTTGTCCGATCCCACACCCTACCATGGATACGAAGGCATTCTGAGATTTTTGGGGAAAAAAGTTTTGGGACCCATATTTTCTTTCTCAATTTATTTCATGTTACATCAGAGTGCATCCTCTATGTGCATCTATGTTTACCTCATTTATGTATCACTACAACCTCATTAAAACCTCATTACTGAATCTTTGGAGGTTAACTCAAGGGTAGGAAATCTCGGCACAGCTTCGGCTTCAATTGATCGCATCAATAATATCATTAATTGCCGTTCTACACATGTTCTGCGCTGATTTAGGCCTGGTCCTTTGGGAAGGGGCATACTACATGTACATAGTATGTACAGATTTAATATAGGGATATTCTGAGATTTGGAAAAACAAAAGTTTTCCGAACTCAAAGTTTTTGTTTGGTTTTGATTTTTGCAACGTCTGGAACGTGATATAGTCAGCGATATTCGCGAATACTCGTGAGTGGCAACTATTTACATTCAGCGAGTTTGAATATTTGTTAGTTGCGAGTTATTCACGAATAGCATGCATATAAAGTTTGATTTCAGCTACTGAACTACAAGCTGGTGTCTTCAACAACAATAACCTTAGATGATCCCTGTGCCTCAGCTGCATTTGGTACTCTCCGCTTCTTTTTGCGTGTCCAACCCTCAGCAAGCTGGCTTTCAAACTCGTCAACTGCAATGAGGTCCGGGTCGCTTGCCCACTGGCCAACCATCACAGTGGAATGGGCAGATTTCTCAGACAGCTGGTTGCGAAGTTTCGATATTGTCCTTCCTGAGAAGGAGAAAAGCCCTTCAGCGTCAACAGAGGTTGCTATAAAATGTAATCAGTATCAGAAACTCGAGGTGCAAATGTATTATACCTGGGGCAGACAAGTAATCGAGACACATTTGAGCAAATGCTTCCGCCTCAGGGCTCTGTCCAGTCTTTGCTGCTTCGCGCTGTCTCGAGTGATACTCACCTCACGATCCGTTACTTCCAGATTAAGCATCATATACTTCCGATTTTGACAGATTGACAGATGGACATTACAGCTCTTTGCGGTACAACAGGCGCGGTCCTTTTTTTTTCTGTTTTGGCAAGTTTTCACGAGAACAGCTGCCCTGAGCTCAATTCTCAACCGTTCCCCCTAAAAATGGGCTCATTCTATTCGCATTGAAGATCCGCAGCGAATAGAATACCGGTATTTTTGATTCTATTATGTAATAGAATTTCTTCCCGAAAAATTTGGTTTTGGGTAGGACACCTGTAGCACTCGGAATACTGCCCCAATTGGCCTAATCTTTGGATATGCTATATATCTGATGCGGCTCTAGACAACAGTGTGTTTATTTATATTGCATGCTGAGTGATTGTGATCTAGCGCACACTTTAGCGGAGTAGATATCCAAACACTACCATAGGTAGAGCTGTCCATGGACGTTTGAGTACATTAAGCTCCGTAAACACCCTCATTGGCTAGGGCAACATCAGCTGTATAGCATATCCAAAGATTAGGCCAATCGGGCCAGTATTCCAAGTGCTACAGGTGTCCTACTCAAAACCAAATTCTTCGGGAAGAAATTCTATTACATAATAGAATCAAAAATACCGGTATTCCATTCGCTGCGGATTTTCGATGTGAATAGAATGAGCTTATTTTTACAGTTGAGAATTGAGCTCAGGGCAGCTGTTCTCGTGAAAACTTGCCAAAACAGAAAAAAACGGATCGCGCCTGTTGTACTGCAAAGAGCTGTAAATCTGCCAAAATACAGTTGGTTCTCTCTGATCCGAGGTTGTTCTCTTCCACGTCAAATAACCTAGGATTACCTGATGAATATTCGCGAATATTAACTTTCACAGAAACTGATACTCGCATTCGCACGAGTAGCACAGCCACAGCAACTCACGAATACGAATATTCGCAATTCGCGAATGGCTTGGCACGAATATTCGTGATACTCGCTACTCGTGCTACACTCTATCGACATGATGCCGCTTCTCCAATTTGTCGACAACCACACCGCTCTTCGAACTTCACGCAAGCGTGACGTGATGAGCTCAACACCGGGTGCTCACCCTGTGCCACTCCCCTCCTTACTGCTAAACGTGCTCTTTGTGTACGTAGCCGAAAGCCTCGTGTGTTGGTTATAATGTTGATCACTGCCCAAGCGCTGCATGTACAAAGCGGCATCTCATGGCACGTCAATGAAACACCACACGGGTACTGCGTGTACCTGCCCGTTTCCCAGCCCTTCATTCCTCTCATCCCCCTCGTCGACGATGCCCACCCCGGAGGAGTACCTGCCGCCCCGACGCACAAAGACAGTCTATCGAGGTGCAGGCCACCGAGAAAGACATCTTTGAGTGTAAGTCCTGCACTTTACACCCATAAACCGCAGACCTGAATCTTTGGTACAGATATCTTTTGTCGTTTGTGAACTTTCGGTCTTTTTCTTGCCTCGCCCCCCAAACTTTTCACCTAAACGGGCCCACCGACGGCGCACTGAACAATCGCGCCACTCCATTATGCAGCCATGAGGCTGATTCGCCCGAGCTCCCCCGGCTCTTTGTCCTGGAGACTTTAAGTACGAACGAGGAGGTATGCTGTCCTTACCCCCAACGCACTAGAACCTCACTGATTTTACTTCCCAATCCTACCTACACCTCAATGGCCATCACCCGCTGTGAGGCTGGTGCTTGTGCTACGCCCTGCACACCGCCTCACGGCCCCTTCAACCGAGCCCTGGACGAGAACATACGAGGCGCCTGTTCATCCAAATCGGGAATCAAAGTTACCAAATCCGGATTATCATCAAACGCACGCAGCCTACGGTCCCCATCCAACCTCTCACACCGTTCGTACCACCCGTCCGGTTAGTCACGACGCTCGATGGCCGCTCTCATTACCCGAACTCCGCCTTTGCACGACTCGCACCTCACATACGAACACGGCACCACGCGCTGCGGCCCATGACAATGGTACGGACCAACCAATAGCGGGCATTCTGGGCTCCGTATCCTCTTCCCACACCCGAGAAGTCACCAACACTCGAACGCAAGCCTCGTCCGATCCAGTTTCCATCCTTCCAAACCACTCGAAACCTACTCAGATGCGTCCAGACGTGTCTTCCGACCAATAACCGACCTTTTATGGCCCAGGAATCCGCTCTGCTATGGAACGGGTCCTGCGTCCGTACCAATTCGCGTCGCACGCTCCTTCCGTTCATGGAAATGAACCCCAAAATTCGAACGTAAGCCTCGTCCGTCACCCCAAATAACGAACGCACGCCGTGTACGTTCCTGTGCAAGCACCCTCAAACGTGAAAGGGATGGAACCGAACGAGTGGGCATCAAGGGGACGGTTGAGAGGCGAGAAGGTATAAAAGGATAGCAGAAAAGGACGTTGTAGTCAGTCAATTTTCGGAGCTTAGTTCTCCCCCACCACCTGTACCCCCACCTGTGCAACTAAAGCCTCGCTCACACCGAGTTGACCACATCCTCACTTGCCTCTAGCAGGGCATTTCACTCTCACACCTCCATTCGCAAGGTCCCAACTCATCGGACCCCAAGTCATATCATCGGGCTTCCCCGTAATAGGATCACCAACCTCGCAAGCTTCGCGCTTTGTAGAAGTCGGCCTGGGCGAAGCCATATTGGTTTAAATCGTCGTCTGCTACCCAGCGTCACGACCGGACGTCCCATACGTTCGACTGACCAGCACAGGCCGGCGTCGCTGTCACTTGCTTTATAACCGTAAAAACGTTGTATTAAGCCTTCCACCTTCGTTGGGAACATCGGGGAAACACGAGGGAAGGATTGCAGCATAGGCATCGGATTTTACAGGAAACAACACGTCGTTTGCTCGAGCTTGTGACCTAGGACAGGTAACTATCACCCCCACACCCGTTTACAGCTAACAGCAGGTACCCCCAACACGAAACCACGGAACGGACGCCTCGTGCGATCCCGTGCAACACTCTCATTCGGACAACGCACACGTCCCAATCCTACATCCCCACTATCCTCCAACGTTAATTAACCCCTAGAGGCCGAACGGGCTGTCTATTTGATAAAACACATTCTCATAGCGGCACCGCGGTCCTTATCACAACTGGAGCCCACCGCGAGGGGTTTTTATCGTGGATTTTAGACGGAGAAGGACACTAGACCGTGCCAATACATCGGCGAACACGCCCTCACGAAACCTACGCAGCAGAAGAAACGTGCTACAGGAGATAACCCTTGCAGAAAACGATCCTCCCACCTCAGTCTCGACAGCACCCGCAGCTCTCGTACCCATCGTCCAACAACCACCAGAGGAAGAATCACCCGTAGCTGTACTATTTTGCCTTCACTGTGGCTGTAGCCAGCGGTTGCGTTTACATTATGGGTGGACCCAGCCAGCGCCTGGCTGTCCCTATGCTTAACTCTGTTTTCTGCGCTCTCAGCCACGCTGTCGGTCACGCGTACCAGCCAAACCTCTGTCGGCAGTCTCGGCTCATTGCCATTCTAGAATCCCACGAATTCTATGGCCCGTTTAAGCTACGACATTATATTTATTCGGTGAACCGGTAGTTAATTGTCCGTTTTAGGTAATGAAGTGTCCATTTTGGGAAATCTGCGTGATGCGGACTCGCCTTGTCTGTCCCCGCCGCCCTGCCTGTCCCGCCTCTCTCACTGCCCTTAGCGCACACGCCGTCTGTTCCCGCCCTCTTCCTCTCCCTCCGCACGATCCTCCACGCGTTCCCCTCGTCTGCTTCTCCGCATCGTGCGCGTGGGTCCCCCATCGTTCTCCTCCAACTCATCGACGCCTCCCCCTACAAATGCGCTGTCCATCGCCTGCCCATCCAGCAGCTCACGATATATCGTCCCGTCCTGCCGCACCACATCGCGAACCGCAGTAGCAACGGAAACGTTCCACCCCGTGTGAAACGCATCCGCCACCTGACGGTGTATCGCCACCTGCCGCATCGCGTAGCCCTTCAAGCCCGCCGCGAGCTCCGCATCCACCTGTCGCCCCCCCTCCGCGCGGGCGCGCCATTCGCCCTGCGTGCAGCGCAACATATGCAGCACACGCTTCATCTCCTCACGGAGTTTCTGTACCTCCTCCACCCACCGATCCCGCCGCGCTCGGGCCTTCGACCATTCTACACGCACCGCTGCCCAATCAAATATCAGCCCTTGTCCCCAATCCGAAAAGAGATACGATACTCACACTCATGCAGTTGTTCTTCGTCCTCCCCCGGTCCTCCCCCCACCGTCCAGATCCAAGAGAAACTCTTCTTCGCATTCGTTGGCTCGTTCCGCGTCCGTCTCGAGCTACCCAAACGCCCCAGTTTCTTCCGCAACAGCGCGTCACTCTCTTCTTCTGGATTCACGTTCATGTCGCTGTCCTTCAGCTCCTTGAATTGGGGCGCGAATCCTGCGCCCTTCAGCGCGATGAGTGCCGTGCGCGCCTGTCGGTACTTGCCCGACACCCTCCTGATTCTGTCCCCCACCCACCCGATCAGCGTCGCCGACCGTGTCGCCACCCTCTGGCCCGTACTGTTCGAGTTCCGCCAGGTGAGCAGAAACTTCTGCATGTGCAGGCGGCTGCGCAAGGCCACCAACGCATCCGCGCATTGAGCTGCCCGCAGTTTTGCCTCTACCTCCACAACCCCGTGCGCGCACGCCCCCCGTCGCTGTGTCTCTGCCAGGTCCGACGGAACCCAGAGCTTGATGTCCTCCGCCTTAGGTGGCGGACGTTCTGGGTCCCATGCCTCCTCCGCGGCGTCTCGTAACGCTTCGACTCCGGGCATGAACACAGTCTGCAGGCGCTTGAATGTCCGGAGTTTCTTCAGGAATGCAATACACAATTCCTGGATCTGGCTCGAACGATCCGCGGTGACAAGGGTCAGCCCCTTCACCTCCGCCCGAATACGCCGCCTGTAAGAAACTAATGTCAGCCAGCTTGCCGTCGCCGCCTGTTTATCAACTCACTGAGACTCCTCAAGCTGAAGTCCCGCCTTCATGAACGCCGATGCCGTCGACGCCGTCGCGCTGAGTGGGGTGCGGCCCTCCGCGGCCTCTGCTGCCTCGGCCGCCTTCAATTCCTGCAAAACCGCTGCTTCACCAGGCCCACCTGAATCAAAGACCTTCGTTAGCCTACTCAGATCACGCAGAATTCGTGCCCTGTACCGTTCTTTCCCTCCGCCAGGCAATACGGATTGGGCTGCGTCCTATCAGCCACCCACACCTCGACCTGCTTCTTCCAGTCCCTCCGCAAGTCCCTCTCCAGCGTGCTGTCGACCTCCAGGAACTCCGCCACCTGCCGATCGCGCTCTGCGATCGAAATGATCAGCTTGCGAGCAAGTGTGTTCCCTGTCTGAAGCGTTAGCGACCAATCCAAGTGTCGTGTCATGTACCCAAACTGACCTTCCCCAATATTCTTCTCAAAGTTTACATGATCCACCTTATTTTCAATAGCGTCGTGTCGTGCGCCATCCCCCATCTCCTTCGTCGCGTATCCCACTGGATTCAAAATCGACCATGTTCTCTCAATGCCTTCGCCGTCCGTTCGTCCAACCCCCACTGCGTAGCTCAGTGAATTTTGCGTCTGGCAGGTCGTCTCGTGCGTGGATGCATGCCAGACGGGGAGCGCAAACTCTATATGCATCTCGTCGAGGTTAACCTCGATAGGCGTCATCTGGACTATTTTTTTGGCGCGTTCCCGCAAATGAACCTTCCACTGACATACAATGTCATAGGAAATGGCCACGCAGAGTAGCGCCACCCCTGCCAGAGCCGACAGGAGTATGTAGTCCATATTTGCATACCTGTCTATAAGTCAGTGCTTGCGAATTTCCTTTTTGGGAAACACGTACCGCTCCCCTTTCTGCAAATCTCCCAAACCGAGTGGCCTTACTACACCATGCCTCGCGCACACACACCCGCCTACTCCGGACACTCGCAAACCCGTCGTAAGGCGCGTATCCTTTTGCAGAAGTGCGGCGAAGGCGATACAGGTACTGGCCTGTCGTCATCCTTAGCTTGAGTATAGAAAACCAAATCGACACGTACGTCTTTCTCGGCCACGTAGTTGCGGAGGTGCTTCTTGTACGGCTCCGCCTCGACGAAGTAGCCCAGGCCTGGCCCCAGTGAAGGGTCCTGATGCTCGTTTGCGCGAAGTCGATTCTTCAAGCGGAAATTGGCGTCCAATGCCAGTATGAGCATGTAGAGAAACCTGGAAACAAATTCGCACACGCTGTTAGCCCAAACCCAGTACTATCAAATCAATCCGAGAAGCCTCACCGATACTTTGGATCGACGTCCCTCCACCCGTCTGGTAAGTTCTTTCCCTCTTGCGGACAGGCCCAGCAAAGCACGGCCAAACCGCCCGGCTTCGTCTTGGCTAATCCATCCTCCTCGTGCCCCCGAACCGCCCGTTTTGCGCGCTGCAAAAAGCCAAACTGCCGGGTCATTCGCCCAAATGCTTTGTATCGGTCCTGTAAACACACACGTAAGCCCATCGCGTTCGTCAAAGGTAAAAGGGCCCATCCCGCCCACATACCGGCACGCGTGTCACACACAGCGGATCCGTCAGTCGTTCCAGCGTGCCCACGTAGTCATGCACGCTCACGTTCCCGACGACGTTCAGCAAACGAAAGTGTTCCAAACATTCCAATGTTGCGCAAGTCTCCGGATCCACTGTGGTTGCCGGATACCACGCGTTGTCGATGAGCTGACCCAGGTTATTCGTCCGCGCGGCCTTGCCACAATTGCAGTATTGAAACTCTATGGTGTGAATGCCATTGACGTGCATCACGACCATTCCGCGCCGTGGGCCGGGGAAGTCGCAAGGAAAACCGTGGTGGCCCAGCTGGTATATCAGACCGACCCCGGTAAGCCCCGCGCGATTCGGTGTCGTCCCCCATAGCGTAGCCGGCGTCCAGCATTCGCTATTCCATTCCTTTAATCAATTAGCGCCTGCCGCCAATACTATTCGCATGAAACCGAACGTACCCATAAACAATGCAGTGGCGCCAGCCTATGCCTCTCTCTGACACAAGCCTCGCACTGCAGATACTCTCCACACTGCTGACATCGAAAAATGCGCGGTTGGGCCCGAAGACAGTGTTGCAGCATGTGCACGCCGTGTTGTATAGATAGTCGCCCAAGCCATGCCGGCGCAGAAGCCATCGAGGAAAGTCTGGTCGAGGGGACGCCAGTCATCCATAGGCACGTCCTGTAAGATCTCTGCTTAGTCTGCAGCCCCAAAGTCAAGAACCAAACCACTCGCCGAGCTCTGGTAGCGTTTACGCTTCCCCACTTCTGCCTCGTCGTCGTCGTCATCATCATCCGGCTGACGTCGAGGGAGGACACGGTATCCGCGATGGCAGCGAGCTCGCCCAAGTCCGCATCATTCACTGGTGTCCAAGTAGCGAACGTGTCGTCTAAGCGGGAGGGTTCGCGGCGACTTCTCTTCTGGGGCCGTACATTCGAAAGAGCAGCGACTGCGCGTGTCCCATCCGCAGAGACGTCCATCCCTGGTGAGCAATAAACGGTCGGCGGGTACATCTTCCTCGTAGTGGACGTTTGCATTGCGCCGAGGCATGAAGAAGCAGCTCGTTGAGGTTGGCGAGGAAAGACACTCCCCAGACAAGAGACCACAAACCGAGCCGGCATTTGTACCCCCTGGGGCCGTGTAGCGTTTCTACATCTGAAAATGATCTTGCACAAGTCGACAGTGAAATTCAGAATCAAAAGCGATAAACACGTCCACGTGTCTCGTTAGCACAGCCTCCACAACGTAATACCATTCCCTTTCGATTCTGGGCCCAATTCAAACCCAATGCATTTTTCTTTCACCTCAGGCTCCTCCTTCCTTAATGACTTACTCATATAGACTTCGTTTATCCCATTATTGCGCTGTGCGCTTAGAAAATTCACGACCTATGACGATTGACAATTTAAAAAATTAAATCACACAACCTGCGGCTATCCTACGTGAAGACCTCCCCGAATCGATCTCCATCCACATCGCGTCCAACTTCGCCTTCGAAACCGCCTCCCCTCCTCCGCATAACAAAGGCACTCCCTCATTGGGATGTACCAGCACCGACGATCCGTCATCACCAGCTGTCGTTTGGTGTCGGGAGAGGGATTCGGACACGGAAGCCCATCGTGGCCACGCTGCCAGACGTAGCCGATTTCCCCCAGGTGGGAACCTCTCCAACCGTCCTCGCGGTCCAAACTATCCGCGCGCCTGTCAGCCCTAGAGTATAATGAAACAAATCACTCACGTCCAGTGCATGAAACGGGCGCTGTTCGTGCGCGATCACCATGCACGGCCCCACGAATGAAGCCCCTCAAAACAATCTTTGTCGACGCAACGACATAACTGAACATGTCGACTGATGCGCCGCACCAGGTACACATCCGCGGCACCCCAGAATTTTCCCGCTGAACTGCTCGAATGCGGCACGCGCAATGAAGGCTGGATCTTTTTGCCGGGAGGATATAAGCACCAGTTCATCTTTTGGTCGGGTTCGGCTTTCACGTTCATGTTCATGATGGGCGTACACTTTCGTTCTTTGCATGGGGAAGGGGAAGGAGCACGTTTCGTGTTTGCACATGTAACTGGGAATCGATCTCACTCAGGCTCCGCAAAGATCCGTCTCTGGAAAACATTATTTCGCGTAGCTCATAGCCGAGTATCCTAATTCAGAACTGCGAACTAGTTCACAATTTGGCACGCGCCTGGACAAGATTCCCCATTGGGATTAGTTTTAGGGGGTCAACGACGAACCAACTCACCCGACTCCCCGGTCGCACCAACGCCTGGCAGGTTTTGGAATGCGCAAGAGCATGAAACGGCCTGTATATCCATGTCAGTAAGTTTCGAAAGGCTAGTATTCAGGGGGCAAAACGACGCGAACGACCCCGCGCACAAAAAAGCACGCAACGAAACTAGACTTAAAACTCACGGGATTTTGGGGGCCGATCGCCGGTCCTCGGTTGTGTGGCGACAGTTCCCGCTTGCAGGGCGGCCGTATACGCAGACCACGTCGTAAACCACGAATGAGTAAACACGAATGACCCGTCACAAGCCAAAAAACCCGGGGCTGAGAACAGCAGCATATCCCAATTTTGTGGTGTTCCCCTTTCTGAAGTCCTTAGACGACGTTAGTGACCGGACGTACGTTATCTGGTGGGTTGACCATCCACACACCTTCAATACCTTCGTACTCATCCACCAGAGCAGGCATCGCGTCTTGGCTATCTTGAACAAGCGAAGCGTCGTTGGGAGGCAACATAGGAAGAGAAACAAAGGCTGCCGGTCACGCACCTAACAGGAAATATCGGCAAATAATGTAACAGATCAGACATCACCCCAGCCTCGTCTCAGCCAACTGCAATGTCAAGTACGTGTGCCCCACCCACTGACAAAAAATTGGCTCAACCTAACCCAGCGTCCGGCGCTTCTGTACGGTCAACCCGCCAAAACATGTTCCAGCACAAAATTCCCTCCATCGGCCCGCCAATCGTACCTGTTACCTTCGACATCTTCGAGAGTTTGAGGGCTCAAAATCGACTTCAACGCCCCTCCCTCCCGGGCGAAGAGGGTACCCCCGGCGACACCTCATCTGAGGACGATCCGGACACGGATCCCGGCGAAGCTCAAGCCTTGGATCCGCGTTTTATCTTGGACGACCGGGGCCGCAAAATCAGACTTATTGGGACTCCTCTCCGAGAGAGAATGGAAGAGCTGCGGCCTTTGATTGAACGGCGGGACGCCCGTGCCGCCAGAAAAGTAGCCAAGGCGGCATTTCCGCCCGATCGCACGCCTAAACGACCGTGGACCGCTGCCGAGCATATGCGCGCGGACCGCATTTTACCTGAAGACCGGGAGTACAGTCATACAGAGTTGCAAGGACCCGCTGCGATGTTCACCATCCCGCTAATTGAGTGGGATGGAGGGTGAGTCTCCGCGCCTCCTGGGATATTCCGTTGACCAGAACAAAAGACAGGCTCTTCCAGTCTTGGATCGCACCAGGCTGGTGATGGCGGTCGCAGGAGGCAAGTCGCAGGAGCGCGATGGGCCCAGCGTGATGGCGGAAGCGACTGCAGCTTTTGCACGAGCTGCCGCTATTGCAAACCCACCAGAGGTTGGCCAATTTGCGTCAGTTACCGGCGGTGTCGAGTACATCGACGGCAGGACGGTGCGTCACATTCAATAGTTTCTAGCATTCAAGACCAGCGTTGACGTCGCAGAGGCAGTGCCCGAACAAAATGAGAGCGCGCAGCGTTCGAGATGCGTTTGCAGTGGAATACCTCATGGAGCACGTGGCCGTCAAGCGCTTGGCCGCTTTTGGTAATGGTTTGTGAGCGTCTAAATGAGCGTCAAACTTCCACTGACTGCTCATCCAACTAGATCTGTACGCAGCTTTGGCCCCTCGTTCCTACGCCCTCGTTCGTCCCCGCACCGCTGCACTCTTTGACGCGGATCCTGGCTTGGAATGCCTTTACTCCGGGCCTGGACGACATGGACCTTTGACTTGGGACCACAAACCGTAACACTCCTGCCAGCAACTCCAACGGACACCTTGGTGCTGGATATCCATCACCGCACTAGGTGCCTTTGACCCCCAACACGGCGGCCAACTCATTTTGTGGGATCTGGGACGCATGATTGAATTTCCGCCGGGGGCTACCGTGCTCATCCCTGGCCTGCTCGAGTACTCCATTGCCAAAATACGACCCGGGGAAACGCGCTATTCCCTGACGCAATACGTGGCGGCGCCTCCGGCATGGTACCGCTGGCCCGCAGCGACCCATTTGTTCTCTACACTACGGGAATTGTCATCTTTGCATACTTAGAAAAATAGTCACTGTATTCAGTTCTGTCACCGGAAAACCAAAGCACCAACTCTCCGCCGTGTTGTTGAATTGTCCACCGCTTCACAGTTGCTCCTGATGCAATCATGCGTGATCGTCTTACCTTCTGTTTTGCCTCCTCCCATGTCTCTCAGCAGAGCCCTCCCGGGGACTCGCCCGAAACCCCGCTCCTCGTGGATGCCCGCGGGCACTTGGTGCAAACCGGCAAGCTTTTCCTCTCGGAAATCACCTCACTCTCTGACTTTGGACCCAGAACAACAACTCACCGCCACAGAACCTCGCGAACCTCGACAATCCAACAGCATGGCCACAGATCCTCCGCCACCCAGACGCCCGAGAGCCGGGCACGCGAGGCGCTCTCCTTCGCCTATATACAAGAGTTGGAAGCGTGCGCGCAGTCCTTGTTGCAGCAAGCGCGCATGGAACAGCATCGCAAAGCCCGGCAGCGCGCGGGGCCGCCGAGCTGGCCCGGCATACCTCGAAGATTGTCGATTCGCGCAAGCGCGCGCGCGCCCTTCAAGCACGCGTGGTGACCCAACCACGTGCGGGTATTCGTATACGCGTGCGCTCTGGCGCCCGCACGCGCGAAGGGCCTGCTCTCTCCAAGGAGGATCTCTACCTCACCAGCGAAAGGCCGCCCGACGTGGCTCAGCACCAAGCGAAGGCCGAGCATGTCTGCGGGCTTTGCAAGCATCTCAAGTCGCACCCCGTGATGTGAGTCCTGTACCATGGAATCGTGCCCACTGACTCATCCAGTTCTCAGCTACGAATGTACACATAGCCATTGCTATGTGTGCATCCGCCTTTGGCTAGAGCACAGTTGGGAATGCCCCACGTGTGACGCAGTCATGTATCGCAAACCGCGCGTGAATTCGGACGAGGAGATGGCAATCGAGGGCGACTATCCCGACGTCTGGGACGAGAGCAGCGTGGACTACAGTTGGAAAGGCCTCCGTTTTCCCATGCGTCCGCGCCCTGCCGGGTTTTGGGATTCCCCATAATTACAGCTCGGTAGTTGATGTCGTGCTTTGTATCCACCGTCACAATCCCTTTTTTGCGCCTTTTTTTTTGGAGTCGGTTTGAAAGAGAATCCGTGTTGTATGTTGTGGCCAACTGCATACCAAAGCTGAAAGCTCTTGGCAAATTAAAAAAAAGAGACGGCCAGTCTGACGTATACGCCCAGAGATGACCCAACAGGGCAGGCGGCAGGGTTATCGCGAACTTCTCATGTGAGTATCACGAACTGATGACGCCTCATTCGAGCCAATATTTGATGCTAGGGCTTTGTCTCTGAGCCTGGCCAGAAATTGTAAATAGGCAGAATTTGTTGTAATTGCTTCCCCCACAACATATTTTTTTTTGGTATTTTACACGATAAGCTGGGACTTTAAAGTGGTCGGTGTACAGCAGGACGTCAAATCTGTTCCATTTCTGGTATAGGATCTGTCTCGGACGACGACCATGCCAGCTCAAACACCTCAAATCACCCAAACTCGCTCAGAACCGGCCTCCCCAGGGTGTGCAGATGCGTACCGTACCATTTGTGATATGTGCTAACATGAGGAGCACACTAGAGAGCCGCAAACTGCCAAAGCCACCACCCAGCGTGCGGCGTCCACTACTATCACGCGGCGCCGCGCCTCGGCCAAATACCGGGCGCGGTAGGTCCCCTCAATATCCCGCTTCCCCTCCTGACTCAATGAACGCACAGAAATGAAGAGGAACTGCGGGAAAAGGCGCGCGAGCGAATGGCGAGGTGAGTGATCTGCTGCGCCCACATTTGCACAACAGTGGCAAACCTAGCCCCCTCGAAACAGGCTGCGTGCGCGAAGACAAGTCGAACCCGATCTTGTGGAGAAGGCTCGGAGTAGTGCTCGGGCGGCAAGCCGGAAATACAGGGAAAAGTAAGTGCAGACCCCTATCTCTAGAAGGCACTCATTCTGACGGGATACACTACATTACCGAAGGCACGCCGCCTGCCTTGCCCACCGCCAACGGATTCTCAGGATGGAGTACGTGGCTGCTTTGCTGTCGCGCTTCATTCTTTCACTCACATTACCTTCCAGGGCGTACGAGCGAAAACATGGACACCGCGCCTGGCTCCAACGATACGAAAAGCTGGAGGTGCAACGCGCTGAAGCCCGGGAGCTTGAGGAGCTACGGCGGTACCAGGAGGAGTTCAGGCGTATGGACGCGGAGAGGGAGAAACGAGAGGGGCCGCCCCATCCATCTTGATTAATTAGCCATTTTAATTTGTTTTTACCAAGTTTTTATCAAGTTTTTATAGCTGGATTTTGCGGCGTTTCAAAATTGAGAGCGAGAGAATGCGGCATGGATAGCACAGCACGAAAGGAAAGAGGGAAAAGGCGAATCGTTCACATTGCGTATGACATTGGACGTATCTACACCTCGGCGCGTGCTTCACGAGCAAAGACCTCGCCCCGCGCCTTCGCTTCGCGAAACATGTCCCGGGCCTGTTGGTAACAGTCCACGCTGTTGTGGATGCAGGAGGGAATGCCGAGCACGTTGAGAGCACATTCCACGCTGTGATGTGTCAATTCATTAAGTCGGGGACTAGGAGCATAAGATAGACGATACTTACTTGGTTGCGAATACTCCAGGGTTTAAACCAGCAAAAACAACGTAGTAGCGGTCGTGGGCGCGAGGAAAAAGCGGTGCGGGGGCCTGCTCAGCATCCTCAGGGATAGGGGACGGAGCTGAGGAGGCCGGAGTGGAGAAGCTGACCAGGAAACGCTGTCGCAAGTCCAACCCCGGCGTTGCGCGAGATCAAATGCAGCGGTCGCCTGCTCGACCGAAGTGTAACCCTGGTAGACGGCGAAGCGAAGCCGGGATGTCTCCCGCTCGACTTCTTTCCTGGAGGAAGAGAATATTTTATTTCTATAATTGGGCATGGGCGCAAGACGTACCAGGAAAGGAAGACCCCCGTAGAACGACCTCGAAAGACGACGTACGCAGCTTTCTTTGGTCCACGTCCCTTGGGCGGCTTGTGAAGGGCTTGCGCCCGAGAATTTGGGATGCCCTGTGTGGCGTGGGCTGCTTCGGACCTGGAAACAGACTGATTGTGGAAAAACCGGACGGTGCTGCCCGAGACATACCAGTGTCGAGTATATCCGGCCTTGGTGGGAGATTCAAAACGATAGAGAGGCGACGGGGCGATAGAAGGATTATGCGCGGAGTAGCCTGGCGGTGCAGCGATCGGCGGAGGGGCAGGCGGAGAGGCAGGCGGGGGTCCCTCATTCTCCTTCTTCCTTTTTGGCTTGGTAGGGGTGGTGGGGGGGTCCTCGAGCGTGAGGTTGGCAACGAGCTGGTCGATGTCATACAGCGGGAGTGGTAATGAGGTACCCTCGTCGGGAACCAGCTCGTCGATGTCATAAAGCGGGAGCGGTACCTCGTCGAGCGCGTTGAGCTGCATGGCGGGGAATACAATCACGAGTACAATCGCTGGGGCACATTCTAAAGCCGGAAGAACGGGACCAATACGGATTGCTCGCTAGTGCTCTGCGTCCCAGATTGCAGCCGTCATCAAGATTCGAAATTCGTTGATGTTGATCGTGGATTCTGACTGTGATTTGCTCTCAGACATTCGAGGGATACATAAAGAGAGGGTGGTTGCCGTGCCCGGGGTCTGTCGGTAGTGAATGAGTTGAACTTCAAGAGAAGAAAAACCCACCTGCTACCGCTCTTGGGAAGGCCGGGAACGCATTCAGGGAGATTCAGGGCATAAGAGCAATCAGCGGTCCACATGGCGAACTGACAACAAAAGATCCCGAAATTAGCCAATATCGCGCACTGATGAAAAAAAGGAAACGAACTGAGGTGAAAAGATGGCGAACTGAGCGCATCAGTTTGCAAACGCCACTGCCCATTTTGGGTATCTAGATCGCGGAAAGGGGGGGAAAAAAGAGCCGTGAACGCCAGGGCGTAGATTCATTAGGGAAGAGGTAATACATATAATCTGTGTCTACTTGGGAAGCGCAGGGAGAGGATCGGAGGATGAAGATGAAGAACCGGTTTGCTGAGCAACGCTGGAAAGACGATAAGACCAGCTGGAAGGTAGATTAGTCGAGGCGTAGGAGCGGCGGGGGGGAGACGACAGACTGACCGGCGTACAAGCTCGTCAACGAATGGGATGTCCGCAGGCAAAATGTCGATAATCGGGAGGGTGCGGTTGGTGGCAGACGGCGGGTCGGTGAGCGGGTGCTTGAAAACAACGACGTTCCCGAGGGGAGCGCACGAGCGATGCTGTTCCGGCAGAATGGCGGCTACCGCTTTGTTGGGGTAGAGCTTGTAATCGAGGTCCTCCGGGTCGGCGGAGCTGTGGGGGCAGGAGATGAGAATCGTGAAGGTCGCGTTGGGGATGGCGGGGTGTCTGAGGTGGGGTTTGAGACACTTGGGGCAGTCGACGGGGCTTTCGGTGAAGTAGCCCATCGCAGCGGCATTGTCGTGGATGGAACGCAAGGCGGGTTTCATGTAGAACCCGGTGTGGAGGCGCCGCCCGTCGCCCCAGGGATACATGACGACTTTGGCCTCGACATAAACGTTCTAAAAGGTTTATCAGTGGGGGGGGGGGGGGGGAGGAGAGAGGGGAAGAGGGATCATAAGCGTACACGAGTGTACAGGGGAGCGGAGGAGGAGGACATGGGAGGCAAAAAATGGTGGGAGGCAAAGCAGGGGAAGTAGTGAGGCAAAGGCGCGTGGTGATGGAAGAGTTGTGGGAGATCCGATGAAACGGTTGCAAGATTTTACCGGGGAAGGAGGGACGCTAGCCTGTGTTTGGGTTCGGTTAGAATTTGATTGTGACTTCCAGATGACTTGCCTGGGTTTGTTGACGCACTCACGTTCTTCCTTAGACCCAGCCAGCCAGCAAGAAAGCGAAAAAACCGATTGGTAGGCCTCATCTTGTGCCAAAAAATCGGGAGGAGCTAATAAACAAGACGCAGACATAATGGCGAAACGAAGAACCCGCGTTTGGAAGAAGAAGGCCAAAGCCGCTCGACTGAACAACAAGCTGTGGGCGGAGGGGGCGCGCAAAGACTTGATGCGCCCACACGTCGAGGCTTACGCTGACGCGCTGCAAAGAGGATGGCGTGCGGAACGCGATTATTTGCAGAAAGTGTGCAATGAATACCACTTCTGCATCTCCTGGCGCCTTGGTGACAACGAGGAGCCGTCTCTGCCTTTACCTGTGTACGACCCCTTCGCCCCGCCGGTGGCCGAAACCCTGAGCGACGAAGACAAGGAGGCCAAGCAAGAGCGAATCCAGTCGCTCAATGTGGTAAGTGACGTGACAGTTGTGACATATCGCGTCTGACTGCTACATCATGTAGCGAATCCGTCGTTGGCTCAAGTACCGGGCGCGTTCGCTGCGGCGAGGATTCGGCAGCAAGACAGACCCTAGAGAGAATCCCTTCGCCGTTCTCTTGGCTAAACTCTCTGGCGTGACGGTTCCCCCGAAGGCGCGGCAGGCTTTTCAGCAATACATGCGGGAGTCGTACACGGAGCATATCGCGCCGGTGGTGAAGGAGCGCTGGGACGACGAGACAGTGGAGAAAGACGGAGCTGCGAATACCAAGAAGCCGAACGCCGCATTTCACAGCAAGATTGCGCGAGAATTGTTTGCCGAACTCCCTGAGGAGGAACGAGAGGAGATCCGACTGCGAGCGATAGCGGACGCACGGGAAGCGAAGGAGGTATACGAGAAGTTCATGAAGAGTGGGCCTTCAAAAGCGCCGGAGGACCGGCAAAGGTACGTTTCTGCCTTGGTTTTGGTCGCGCGATGACAGCCCTTTGACATTTCTGACATCTGTATTGTTTTGTTTCTCAGATGTATTGATCAAATAGGGCGATTCCTCGCGCCCATTTTGGAGGGCATCCAGAGCTACACTGGTCTTCAAGGAATTACTATCTTTGGAGGCCCGATGCCCAAATACAACGGGGAAATTAGTACGACTCAGTATGTGTTTTGCGCATGTCAATTTTTTTAACTCGAAAGCTAATGTATCGGTACAGTGTGTGCGTGGGCACGAATCTGTCCGCAATGCCAGTTAGCTTCGCCGCCTGGGACAAACGGCGTTTCGGGCGGGAGGTCGTGAATTTCATGACTGAATATCTTCAAACAGCATATAGTAAGTGCGAGAGGCTGCACAACTGAGACGTACGCTTACAGTATGCACTTTTGCTTCTCAGCCCAACAGGAATGCGCAGAGGGGCATTGCCTGCAACAAACGCGTCGCTCGCGGACGCGAAGTACCAGTTTGACGATGACAGCGACATTGACTCCACCCTGGGGGATTCGGATTCGGATTCCGCCGCGGGGTCCAGCTCAGACTCAGAGTCATCGGGCGGAGAGTCCGGCAGCGGGTCAGACGGAGAGGGGAAGAATAAGAAAAAGACGAAGAGAGGGGAGAACTCGAAGAAAAAGGAGAAGATGGGGACGAAGAATGCGGGCAAGGACAAGGGGAAGGGGAATGGGAAGGGGAAGGGGAAGGAAAAGGAAAAGAGCGGTGGGAAGAGAGCGAGGAAAGACAGCGTGGACGACGTCGCGCGTCAGGAGAAGGAGGCAGAGGATCGAGATTTGGAACGAAGGCAAGCGAATGAGAGGGAGTGGGCAGCGACCAGGGCGAGGAACGCGCAGCTACTGACCGACTTGAAACTCAAGCACGCGGCGTCAGAGCTTGGTCTGCAGAAGGAGAAGCCCGCGCGGACCACCGAGGGTGCAAGAACGAAGACCACGATGGAGCCCGCGGGGCCTCCTCGACGTTCGGGACGCCTTGGAGGCGACGCGCTTCCCGAGGACGTGGAAATGACGGAGAGGCGGGAGACTGGGGGGGACGAGATGCGTGATGCTGCGATGCAGGAGGACACTGCGCCCGCCCATCCCGATTCCGACGTGCCTCTGATGCCGCCCCCGCCGCTCCCGAGCCAGGACGCGCCTAACCCTGACGTGTCAGAGACCGCGCCCACGCCGCCTGTGATGCCGCCCACGACGACGACGATGACGCAGGGCGCGCCTATTCCCGACGTGACAGGGACCGCGCCCACGCCCGCGCCGCCTGTGATGCGCCCACGACGACAACGACAAAGCAGGGTGCTCCTATTCCCGACGTCACAGGGACCGCACCGGCGCCCGCCCCGCCTGTGATGCCGCCCACGACGACGATGACCACGCAGGGCGCGCCCACTCCCGACGTGATACAGAGCGCGCCCGCGCCGCCTGCGATGCCGACGCC
Source organism: Mycena leptocephala (assembly GCA_029378395.1). Classification (NCBI taxonomy): domain Eukaryota; kingdom Fungi; phylum Basidiomycota; class Agaricomycetes; order Agaricales; family Mycenaceae; genus Mycena; species Mycena leptocephala. Next base: position 39,455 of record JARJLF010001696.1, on the reverse strand, counting down.
GCCGACGCCCCAGGGCGGGCCTGACCCCAACTCGGGCGTGGAGAGTGGAGGGACGCCTGGGCCGGTTATGAACTCGCGGCCCCCTGAACGCCCTAAGCCCCGGCCGCGCGTGCATCCGAAGAGCGACAAAGAAACGCCGCCCACGTCCAATGCCCCTGCCGCCGCCGCTCACGCCGAGGGCGGGAACGCGGTGTCCCCGTCTCCGCGCGTTACCCACACAGCGCCCGGTACATTGCCCCACTCCGCAGCCGCTCCAGCCTCCACGACATTGCCTGCAGATCCGCCACCTATGCGTGCGCGGGTTATCTGCCCGTCAGCTGCACCACCGTGGTTTAGGCATGGGTTCGGGGAGATCTCGCGTGAAGACATTGGAGAACTTTACGAAGGATTGTTGGAGGCCTACGTGCAGCTGGAAAAGCACTACGGGTTTGTGACGAAGCAGAAGGGGGTATCGAGAGAAGGGCGGCCCACTCAGGTGGACGACTGGGTGAAGGACGGGCGCGGCCGCACGATGCAATTGCGCCCCATCGGGGACTTGAACAGTTTCGAGACGAGTTGGTGGCGTTGGTGGACAAGTCTACAGCCAGAGTGGCGCGGCGCGTGGCGGGGACGTACGACGACGGGGACGGCAGTTGTGCTGGGCGCGCAGTGGGAGAAGTTGGCGTTCCCTGGCCAAAATGGGATGTTGAGCGTAGTTGCGACTCTGTATTGGTGGGGGTGCACAGAGCAAGTGCGGGGGATGCCGCCGTCAAATGGGTGGCAGGAGGCTATTACGGACACGACATGGGTTTTGAAGTGTCTCGCGCAAGTAAATTAACCTGCATGCGTGTGCTGCGAACGGGATTGCTTGTTTGCGTATGCCTACAATATGTACGGTGCATAGTCTCGGGCATTGGAGGATTTGTAATCACGGACTTCGACGTTTTGTGGACTTAGACATAATTTCGAGATAATGGAATTTTTATTGGCCAGAAAGTACAATGAGGTATAATAGCAATAAGATTGAATAAGGAGGGCGTGGTACAAAAGGAAGGGGTGCACCGTATCGCAGCAGCGAGGAGTTCGGCAGCGCGGCAAAAAAAAAAAGGCGGCGGCGGCGGCGGCGGGGAAAAAAAAAAAGAAGGGTGTTCCTCCCCTGGCTACCCTACAAGGACAATGAGATGTGTATGTGTATGTATAAGGAATAGTGCACCCGTCGCGGTGGGCGGCGGGCGGGGGGGCGGGCGATTAAGCGAAAAGAGCGAGCAGAGGCGGTGGAACACAGCACAACCAGGGTAGGTGCAAGGCATCTGGCGACCCAAAAGAGCGGGAGGAGGGCCGGGTAGGGAGGGGCGGCGCGGGGGGCGCGGGGGCGCCGCGGCGCGCACCCAGGCAGGAAGGATCCAGGTGGCGGCAAGGTAAGCAGCGGCGGCTAGGCTCTACATGGTTTGCTAAGAAGGGGAGGTACGGGGTAAGGAAAGGCCGCAGGGAAGCGGAAGGGCAGGAGGAGCTGGGCTGGGGGCGGGTAGGCGGGCGGGAGAGGCATGCGGATTAAACAAGCGCAAACTGAGAAGCCGCAACGGCACCTGAAGGATCTGATAAACAACGACAAATTAAAGCCGGTTCCAGGGGAAAATGGCCGGCGCCGGGTAAAATGTACCCAATTTGGGGGGCGGTACAAACGGCCAAATAAAAGCACCAAAAGGGGACGTGGGAAGGCCCAGAGCGGCCCATGATTGCTCGCCTACCCTGCCAGGACTGGGCACTTTATGTATGGATACAGCCATGCTGGTGGCTACATCCAGCCATAATGTAATCACCATCCACTGGCTACAGCCATGGTATTTTGTCAATATATTACAACTATGGCTCGGACCGCGTACGGGACAAAACCATATAATTCGCAGATAATCATAGACAAAAAACAATGAGACGATCCGGAGTCAATGAGAGTCTGTAAGCGGGAGTTGAATCCCGCGGCAAGCGATGATATACAAGACGGAGGAATGGTTGAACATTCGTCCGGAACGGAGATATTGGACCGGACGAGGGAGGATTCAAGATCGACATAAAGGGCATTAGTAGAAAGAGTGGACGCGTTGAGACGAACCTCAGGAAGCTCCCCAGAGTCAACGCAACTCGGACCGGGAGTGGAGGATTCCGAGCTGCTGTCTATTTTTTTGACTCGGAGGACTTATCGCCCTGAGAGTTCGACGCCTGACCGGATTGACCGGTCGAGGACTCGGTAGAAGCGGCTTTCGCCTGAGCCTCCTGCAGACGCTTTTTACAGTCCTCCGCAGTATGACCACTACCTCCGCAAAACATGCAGAGTCCGAGTTTCCTCCGGCGTTCACGTTCTTCCGGCTTGAGTTTCCCGTGGCTATCAAGCTTATCGGCGTAAGGCTTACGCTTCGGCTTAGAAGGGTCAGCAGCTTTACCGGCAGCGCCAGCTCCGGGATTCCCAGCCTGCTTACCGGTGCCTTTCGCACCGGAAGCAGGTGCCGGTGAAGGGGTCTTGTTGGAAGCCCCCTTCTTTCCACCACCCTGCCCACCAGAGGGTTTTCCGGTACGGCCACCAGTACCGGGCGCATTGCCAGCACCGGCTCCGCCTCCGGAGCCTCTGTCGCGATCCCGTTCGCGCTCCTTCTCGCCTTCGCGCTTCCAATACCGGGCGTCGATGAGCCGGGCACCGGATTTAACCCCAGCTAAGGAATTGACGTAGGCATGATGTACCATGTCATCCTTGATCCGGCGAGGGAGACCCTCATAAAACTGATGCCAGAGGGCGGGATCGCCCCACTGGGTGAGAAGCGCGAGTTGGTCGAATTCGATGACATAAGTCGCAATCCGGTCGCCATGTTTCATGCGACAAAGCCGGATGCGATCTTCTGCGTCCCCAACCGGATCGTGCGGACCGAAGTTCATGGTAAGCTCCTGGATGAAAACCGGAAAGTTTCCGTCCCAAGCCGGGACGGAAGTCGGATCATACAGATTGGGAGCGAACCATTGCTGAGCAGTACCCCGAAGATAAGAAATCATGAAAAGGATTTTGTCGTCATCGGTGGGGAAATCCTGCGTGCGTTCGGCGAAATGAAGGTAGCACTGGGTGAGGAACGGGTTTAATTTGGCCGGATCGGAACCGTCAAAGGTGTCCGGATTCCGGAGATTCGACTTTGTAGAACGAGGAGCTGTAGTTTGCCGATTCCAGATGTTGACAGCATCCCTAAAAGAAGAGAGAGTCTGAATAAACAGAGTCTCATTGGGATCCGGAGTCGGGGACCGGCGGGCAGGACCTGCCGGACCCCCATGACCACCGCCGCTACCTCCACCCGGTCCGGGAGGACTGGGCGGACCAGGTGGCCCCCGAGGACCGGGCGGGCCTTCAGGGCCAGGCCCAGAAGGATCAGTTGGATGAGGAGGTTCATCGTCGCCACCGTTATCATCGTCATCATCTCCTCCATCAGAAGGATCAGGAGGAGGAGGAGTACCGTGAATGGAAGGCGGAAGGATCGGAGAGCGTGGACGCTCATCTGCAGAATCCTCCGGAACTTCCTCGAACCGAGGCTCAAGAATGGGCCCGGTTTCCACAATAATAGGTCGAGTTCGAATCAGATGAGGAGAACGGGGATATACCGTTGGGTTTTCGGGTGTCCGGGGCGTAGTTACGAGACCCGGAACAGTGACCGGAACGACAGTAGGACGATCAGGCATCGACCGGCGAATAGTAACGCCGGGAGCAATCGGACTAGAAATGGGACCAGCCAAGTACGTGGAAGTGGGCTGAGCCGCTCCAAGAGTCTGGGCCGGAGGGGAAAGAGGAACGATTTGGCCGAAGAGCCGAGAAGTGCGTCGTGGATCACGCTGACCACGAGCCGAAGAGGACGTGCCAGGAAGCGTGTGATCACTGTAATGAGACATGAATCAGCCGAGATAGGTGAGTTTGATAATACTGTTATATCCCGAGTCGAGGTCGGATGACCGGATGCCGGCCGGTCGTTCGGAAACCGGTTACTGGAAGAAAGTACTGGATAATAACAAGATGACCGGTCGGCCTAGGGAAGACGCAAGCACCACAAAAGAGGTGTATAGGGTGAGCGTTACTATCTGGCCAATCGAGCGGAGAGGATAAGGGTAGACGTCCGGATGAAGTCCGGACGAGAGGACTCAAGGAGCCAAGCAGAGGATATGAGGCTAAGCACGTTAATTATCAAACTGAAGAATACAGCATAGTACATAGGGCTTAAATATGTAGACATACGTGTCACTACTATAAGTAGTAGTATCAAAGCAAAGTCCAAATTAGGAGATAGAAGTTCGAGTCGGACAAAGCGACATCTAAAACTGGAAGTTGGAATCGTATGGACATACGGATAAACGGGAAACGCTCAGTAATCCTTCATTGCGTAAAAACCCGTTCCGAGCGGCAACCGGGTCGACCGGTTGCCGGAAGTCCGGAAGGACGGCCGGTCGAGTCCGGCCAAAGGGAAGAATACCGGCCGGGGGCCGGGGGTGTGTGTGCACGGATATAACAGGTTGGCGCGGAGCGTATTGAGAAGTTGGTGATGGTATTGTGCACGGCCTCGTTGTCGATGTGGAAGATGACATGTGTGCCATGGAAGTCGTCCCCCCAGCACAAGACAGCATGCACAACAGCAAGCATCTCCTTGACTTGGATGTGCTGTTTGCGATAGCAGCGCGGGCACCGGACGGAGAACCAGTGGGTTCCAAAGTACCCCCCAATACCTTTGGTACCGCTGGCGTCCGTGTAAACGTGCAGCGTGCGGCGCTGCGGGCAAATCAGGCGGATGCCGTTCCATTCCCTCGCGAACATTGCCCATCAAGCGATGTCACGGCGAGCGGGTTTGGAGAGGCGTCGGCGTGAGAATGGTGTTGTGAATTCCCATTCGAAGTCGTACAGCCCGCGCAGGAAGGCACGGGCTATTGGGATGACCTGCGACGCAAACTGCAGGAAACCGGTGAGCTCCTGCACTTCGCGGAGGGTGGCGTGTGTGCGGTGGGACCACTCGTCGAGAAGTTCGTTGAGGTAGCCGAGTTTCTCGGCAGGCAGCCGGGCCTCTAGCAGCTCGGTGTGAGCGACGTGCTCGGGCCGCAGATTTTAGTTGGCTGGAAGTGCAAGCCGAGCTGCTCCACAAGAGCGAGGGTCCACTCGAGGGCTTGCTGGACCAGGGGCCGAGGAGTGTGGGGCGCGAAGATCTTCAGGAAGTCGTCGAGGTAGTGACAGATCACAGCCGGTAGGTGATGCTGGAGGATCCAATGGAGTGCCTCTGCGAAGAGGTTGAAGATATACGGTGCCGAGCGGCAACCGAAGCCGAGGACGATGTCGTAGAAGAACTGGTCCTCCCAGGTGAAACCCAGGAGATGCCAGTCAGCACGTCGTACGGGGACGTGGCGAAAAGCAGACTCGAGGTCGAGCTTAATCAGCAGGGCACCGCGGCCGGCACAGACGATATCAGCGATTGCGTGATCAATCATATCGTATTGGATTGAGGCTTCCTCGTCGGGGATGCCTTCGTTGACGGAGCCGATCCGTGGCCAAGAGAGATGGTGGATGCGGCGGATTTTGGCGGATCGTTTGTGGGTTACTGCTCCGAGCGGTGAGCAACGAAAATTCCCGAACGGCAGGTCGAGGAACGGGCCGGCAGTGCGCCCGTTGGCAACTTGCGCGGTGATATCGGCGAAGAGGGCGGCGGTGACAGCTGGTGAGCTGAAGGCGGATTTGAGGTTTGTGCACAATTGACTGACGGTTCTATCACCTGTGAAACCCAGATTGGCGCCGTGGCGAATTATGTGTATTAGAGATGATACAAAATGCCTGTCAGGGTAATCACGTAGATAATAAGACCAAGCGTCCTCGTTGAGGATGGAGGAGACTGTTGGATAAGGGGCGGTGACGGCGGGGGCGGCGTTGACCCGGGGGTCGGTGTTGGGGCGCGAGGGGGGAAGTGGTTGTGGCGGGAAAGAGGAGGCATGGGGTAGGGCAGGGGGAGCAGGTGCGATAAGGCCGGTGGAGACGGGGACGTCGATGGGGTGGCCGCGACGTGGTAGCGATGGTGACATGGAAGTGCTGCACGTCTGGCCGGGGCCCTACTTGTGCAGCATGAGTGGGTGGTCCTTCCCACATCCCGGCGAGGAGCAGACATGGGGCCGCTTCCAAGCGCATGGGGTCTCGCATTTCCCGGCGTTGAAGTTGCGGCACGGCTCCGTGCCTGTGATGGAGGTGGTCTTCTTGGGTGGTTTCACTGCTGGGTTGATTTGCTTCCAATGAGGATAGACATAGGTGCTGAGCAGCCCGATGTCCGATGTCGCCCACCCATCATATGAGCCTGCAAGCATGTCGTTGCAGCGGTGGTTGAAGAACAGTGTGTGGTATTCAAATACGGCTGCCCATTCATAATCCGTCGCAAGTGTGGTGAGATGGGAGAGGTAGCGGTAGAAGTACACCGTTGTAAGGAACCATTTATATGTTTTTACCTATTTTAGTTACTCTTTAGCTACAAGTCACATGTATGGTAGATCACCTGATCTTATCTATCTTTTACCACAAACCACTACAGCCTACCAGCCTTCCAACCCTCGTCGAGCTACTCCGAGGCATTGATAGAGGCACAGGCTGTATCTTTGCCTAGCCTGGGCACTACACACTAGGCACTAGGCGACTATATTGATATACTTACGAATTATACGACTTACTTCACGCCGGATTACGATAAGACCTTCTGCTCAGTTCTCTTGAATATTCGAGAGATCTAGGGAGTCTACGACTCAGAGAGTACAAATATTTGTCTCCTGGTAGTCTCCCGAAGAGCTAGACCGTCTACCTAGGGTCTTTCACACAATATAAGGCCAATCACCCTGCCAGGGCAAGCGTACGACGATTACCCCTTCGTGAGTGCTCCTGAAGCCTTACAACCGTTGCCGCGGAGCACGGGAGGTGAGCGGTGAGGATCGCAAAGTATACGTGCATGGGGAAGACAATGGAGTTGAGGTTTTTGTATGCCTTGTGCTTCGACACATTCATCTCAAAGGTGCCCGTCACGCTGAGGCTGTAGGTGGGCTCGGAGTCCTTGACCTGCACGTCCAGCTTGTACAGGTCCGAAGCCTTGAGTTCGTGTGTGATGACCGCGGTAATGCATGCCAGCTCGATGTCGGGGAAGAGGGAGCGAAGGGACGGTGACGCACCTGCAGGAGAGTTGAGCGGTGCAATGGGGGCGGTGAATTGCGACGCAGCCACTGGTGGCGTAACCACGAGTGGCGGGGGGTTGCTGTCTTGCTGCGGCGGCGTCTGGACCACAGGGGGCGCAGCGGTGGCGCCAGCTTGCAAGGTCTGCAGTGCCGTGAGAAGCAACGCGAGCTGTGCTTCCACCTTTGCAAGCCGCTGGTCCGCCGAGGTTTGCTCGGTGGCGTTGCTGACAGGCGGGAGACTGCTAGGACCGGCTTCGTCGGACATGGTTGTGTGTCGTGGCGTGCCAGCGGGGTGAGTGATCTCGCGGAACAGAGGGGGAGGCGTCCGGGGAGACGGCGGAGGATTGGTATGGAGTGGCGCGTCCGGAGGAGGCGACTGTGGCGGACGTGAAGCGAAGCGACCGTTCAGCCGGAATTGGTTCCGGTGGGCCGTGGTGAAAACGGGGTGGAAAATATTTAGTAGGACGTGAGGAGTGCTAAATAAGCTGTGAGCGCAGTGTGAGACGATGTAAGTAGATGTGAGAGGAGGCTTACCTGCAAGCGCAGTGTGAGACGATGAGTCTCTCCTACGCTCGCGGGCTCTATATACTGGAGTCAAAGCGAGAGAGGTGAGGAGGGCTTTGACACGACCAAGCGCTTTACGCTTGGTCGCGTCAAAGTGGAAGACGCGTCCAGCTTGTTTGCTAACGACGGGCAATAACAACACTCCCCCACATTGCCCTCCCAGTTCTTGCCCACACATTGACCCTTCGACCTAATTTACAACCAAGATCAATTCCTTAGGTACTGAAAACTTCAAATCGCGCGGTACAAATTTATCTGAGCAGTTTCGAATGCACAATGTGCATTTTATGCTCCAAACCATAATATATCGCATTCCAAGATAAATATCCATGTTTTTAACGTGTACCAACCATCCAGACGTCAATAGAATGGTTCTACATTCATATAAATGCCCTTTTATCTTTGCATTACCATGAAATACTGAGAATGAGTGGTCTGTCCCGAATGGGAGCGTGGGAATATCACGTGTAGTCACTCAGTGATCACGGAAATCCGACTTGCGGCTTCGGCTATGCCAATAAAATCAGACTCTATATAAAGTTTTATCGACTATCATAAAATTTGTAGAGTCTGACTGCGGGAGACTAGGGACCTACTGGATTCCTGTGAACCGATTCATTGCAGTTTACCTTTTTGGAGGGGGGGGCAATGATCATAATGCTAAAATATTACTTTGATGTTCAGATCCAGTGCTACAGTTGGTTAGTGCATCTACTCAAAGTATGGTCCATGTGTAAAATTTCAACATTCCATTGTATGTAGGTCTGCAGTGTAGCTGTTTTGGTTTTACTATCACCGTCCTCCTCGAAGCCCCCATTCTTCATTTTCAACCTGATTATTTTCGCAGCGGATTCTAGTTTGACTGGAGGTCGGGACGTTGAAGTTGAATAAAGTTAGAAATGACCTGATGGCACAGTTGGTTAGTGCGTCTGCTCAAAGTTGTTGAGTCTCCGTATTTCCGCAGAAGGCCCCGGTTCGATTCCGGGTTAGGTCTTACGTAAATTCCGTAGTTCTTTTGTTTCGTTTTCTGAACTTTGAATCAGCCAGTTAATTTCGAGTCTCGGGCTCCGATTCTCTGTATTTTTTGGGTCTACTGAAATGACTTATTCCAGTTTACTGTTTTATTTTCGGCAATCATAATACTGAAATATTTAATTTGATGTTCAGCTTCGCAGATTCTGGTTGACATCTACTCAAAGGTCCATGTGTAAAATTTCAGCTAAAAAGTCCCCGATTCAATTGGTAGCTGTTTTGGTTTTACTATTGCAGCAGTGCTTCTGGAACCTCAGGCTCCCGTTCTTCATTTTCAACTTCGCAGCGGATGCCGGTTGATTGGAGGTCAGGACATTGAAGTTGAACAAAGTTGCGAACGACCTGATGGCACAGTTGGTTAGTGCTTCTGCTCATAGTGGGTCTGTCACGCATTTGTTAGCGGAAGGCCCCGGTTCGATTCCGGGTCGGGTCATGCCAGGGACTCATAGAATCTTTTTTTTGTCCGTTTCGTTTTCTGAACTTTGCATCCGCCAGTTGGTTTCGAGTCTCGAGCTATATTTTTTGGACCTATGTACTGAAGTGATTCATTCCAGTTTACCTTTTTTTTTTTTTTGGCAATCATAATGCTCAAATATTAATTTGATGTTCAGCTTCGCACATTCTGGTTTGAGTAGATGTCAAGTACGGTCCCTGTATAAAATTTCAACCAAAAAGTCCCTGATTTGATTGGTAGCTGTTTTGGTTTTACGATTGCAGCAGTGCTCATCCCGAGTCTGGAACCTCAGGCTCCCGTTCTTCATTTTCAACCTTCTTATTTTCGCAGCAGACTCTGGTTTGATTGGAGGTCAGGACGTTGAAGTTGAATAAAGTCAGAAACGACCTGATGGCACAGCTGGTTAGTGCGTCTGCTCAAAGTTTTTAAGTTCCTTGATTTCCGCAGGAGGCCTCGGTTCGATTCCGGGTCAGGTCATACATCTATCTCGAACTCCTTTTTTGTTTAAATAACACGTCCCCAGACTCGGAGTAACAATGCCTCTCGATATAGCTTTAAACCGATTTTTGAAGCTATTGTTTTACTTGTACTGTCCGTGATTTGGGGATCATATTCAGGTTTACGTGGAATTAATTGATCATGCACATTTCAATGGTTCACAAATATGTCGGACCGCTAGCATAGCTTTGCAATTGGCAACAGAATTCCAACAGCCCACCCGTGGTCAAGAACACCAGTCCACTTCCAGCAGTGTAGTTCAATTATCAATATCCCTCGGCGATCTCGGGCATGTTCAAAATTATCGAATAAATACTGTAAAATAACACTCGACCCTGGGATTAGCTCCGGAATCTGAACGCTTGTCTCCCCACCTCTCAGCTGTAAAAATCATCCGGTTGAAGCCGATCCTGCCGACTGTCGAAATCAACCAGTTGGCGAAGTGTTCGGAATATACCATGTCCCCGACTTCGGAAGTGTTCCAAAATTGAAAATATACAGTTCAATTAACCCTGCCAGACGCGGGCCGCGTCCACGGGGTGGGAACGATGAATTGGAAGGCCTATGTATTGGGCAGAAAGACAGCAGACGGATTCATTCCAGTTTAATTTAATTTTTGGCAATCATGAAACTTGAAGTTGAAATTTGATGTTCAGTTTCGTACAGTTGCATCTGCTGTACTCAAAGTAAAGTCCATGTAGAATTTCAACCAAAAGTCCCCAATTCGATTGTGCTAGTGGGTCAGATCACTCGTCAGCTGCAGCTGTTTTTCAAGGTTTGACTTTATTGCCGACTCAACGACTCGCGATCATAGCTCGGGTCAGAAAAGTAAATGATCTGGTGGCACAGTCGGTTAGAACTTAGTGCGTCTGCTGATAGTATGTGAGCGAATCTGTGAAGTAGAAATCAAGGCCTCGGTTCGATTCCGGGTCAGATCATACCATGAACTCTTGTTTTTTCTTTTTTTTTGGGTTTTGTTTTCTGAACTATGCTTCACTGGCGGCCAGTTGGTTTCGGGTCCCGTCGAGCTCCGGTTCTCTATATTTTCACTTGTCACTTGGGGTCTTTATCGGCCAATTCAAGTCGGCTCAAGTGAAATCAAGTACGATCATTTTTTGGCAGGACTTCATTGCATTGATGACTTTATGGTATGCATTGTGCACTTGCGCCTCACTGCCCTTCACAACACGCCTGAGACATGCCTTGCTGCGCGGGTCTCGAAGCCTGGCGGTTGGACTCCCTGTCGTGTTGGCGCGTAAATCATCCTGCCGGACTCGGTTGGATGCCATGTATGTAGTATATACTACTTGACAAGAAATGGGCTCAGCTGGTCATGAACTGCCTTCGATCATTCAATGACGACGTAGACTCTGAGCAACGCACGCCGACACCAAGAATGCTGAGGATCAATATCGGCTAATCTTAGCTGCCGCATGGTAATGTGGCATACAGCAGTATTTGCTCGCACAGACACCATTACTCTCATACGCACAGCTCCAACTTTACCGTCTCTTTGGAATGGCGTCGAATAATGTCTCCAATGCTGTCATTCTTTATACGGACAGGGCAGTTATAGAGCCGCAAGATTCACCGGTTTCGGAACCCCACAGAAATTGGGCTCTTCTCTTGGGCTCGTCATTGAATCTTTCTCCAGGCCGAACTTTGGATCAGTTCTACACTTCTTCGGGCAAGATCCTCGAGACGCATGCCAATCGTGCTGCATACGGCTTGGGTCTAGGCCCTCACGTCGTGGCCCAGAAAATTAGATCCCATTTCGGAAAGGGCGAAGAAAGGGTTCAGCATTTGGACCTCTTACGCAGTTCAATCCCTGACAAACTTGAGAAAATTTGTTGGAGGTTGATGGAATTTACACTGCCATGCGTGTGTTCCATTTGGCGTTCGAGATCTGACTAAATACCTATACCCGCAGCACGGAGTCTGCCAAAACACAGTTTCAGGCCTTCAAATATATTGTGGATCTGGTCGCTCTCTTTCCTGCTCTCCGGGTGCATTTTCTCCGTGCCAAGTGTATGGAAAGCGCAATGTCGATGGATATGATTTCCCCACTTTGTGACCGTCCTGGTTATCCCCCCGACGAAGAATGGAAATTTTGGCAAACACTGCATTCAGACCCCCCATAGGCACAGATGTGCCCACCTTCACCGATCCCCGCCTACGGACTGCCCACCCAAGCCGACGTTGGTCTACCCTAATAGGCATCGGCCGACATTGGTCTAGCATCCTTACCGAGGCAAAGCCTGCCCACCTTGGTAGATCTTCGCCAACAGTGGCGTGTCTATCTTGGCCAACCTTGGTCAACCTTGGCCGACCTGGGTCTAGGTTGGTGTTGGTTGGAATGGCTGGACGGGTACAAACCATGTCAGATTTTGAAACTAGGCTTAGCTAGGCTCATCGGCCCACGTGAGTCTATGTGTGCCTAATCCAGTGGGAATACCTAGACCAACCTCGGCAGGGATGGGCAGATGGATGGGCAAGGGTTGGCACACTGGTCTGCCTACACATCTGCCTATCAGGATCTGGCAGACCTGTGCCTACAGGGGGGTCTGAACGCAGTGAAAGCTTGGCCACCACTTGCTTGTCGAATACGCCAATTTCAACCTTATTGGAGGATAGCAGTATTCTACAGCCGACCAGCTGTGACGAAGGAGGTCTCAGTGTGATCGAACGGCTCTTAATTGAACACGATTCCGCGTGAGTGGTAGATTTCTTCGTTGGTTTAGCGTTGACTCGAAAATGGAAGTGGAACTTTGAGCATCTGCGGTGCACTCTCCATTCGATATCTCAACGGGATTCTCGATTTGCCTGGATTTTGGTTGGACATGGGGAATGTGCATTCTGACGTTGCCAACAAATTGTGTTCTGAGATGGTTCGCATCCTGAAGGACATCGGGGCCGACATCCTTACACTGGGGCCTATTGATATTGACGAATCCGACCCACCATTCGATTATGATGGGGTTGACCTCCTTGCGACTGCTGTCCTTACTGGTCTGTTAAGTTGGTTCAGAAAACTGGATAAAGAGCATTACGCCCAACCCTGGTATGATGGATTCCGCAAATTCCTGCACATATTGAGGGGGCAAGTATCATGTCCAAACTTTTTCTCGGTAAGAACTGAATTTCTATGGAAGGAAGGAAGGAAGGAAGGATGTATTACTGCGGAGGTCCCAATCAGGAACAAGCAGGCACTGTACCGACATACAACGCGTCCTAATTGTATGCTACAGTCGTCAACCGCCCACTCGCTGTGAAAATCAATCTACCTCGCAAACGAGGCAATAGACCTCTCACGAAGAAAGCTATGAAGACGGGTGATTGTGCTGATTACACGGTTCTCTTGAAGGCCAAGGGGAAGTATCGAGGAGTATCTTGGCAGGCCACGATCTAGCGATCTCCTGCCGCATGCCTATGCCTTCGCTACGAGTAGCACGTTCGAGAATATCTTGCGAACGGTGTATCAGGAAGCGCAGGTGAATATTGCAGTGTAAGTCGTTCATAATCCTGTGCATACAACGCTGATTATTGCACCGTAGCCCTTGCATTTACGAGGGCGAACTTTTAGAGAACGATGGCGTTGTTGATGAACATTTGGATTCAACATACACTACTCACATGGATATAATGGCCTCGCCAGAAGAAGATGCATCCTACCTCGTCGCTATTGGTATCCAAGAGTTAGTGGACTCAGCTGTGGACGCCTTTGTGCTACTCGAACCATGGTGCCTTGCGGCGTTCGTTTATTCTCATAGTATTTACTCGAGTACTGAGATCTATTATTTTTAGATCCCGAAAGGATGCCCGTATTATACGCGGCATGATGGCCCATTTGACGGAGCAAGCCCAGTGCTATTTTGACGCCATTGACATGAGCATCAACTGTGGCGATAAAGGCATCGTATTTTCAGAACACGCCATTGACCTTTGCTATGCCTTCGAAACGAAAATGCCCGTCACAAATATCCTCAAGCGCATGGAGACCGAAGTTTCGCATGTGCAGAAAGACGTCGAGAAAACCCTCGCTCGATTCATTGATGTTCGGGAACAATTAATAAGAGTACGTACTGTGATTCAGTGGTTAGTATCGCCTGGGACTCATTCCAGACTTAGGAGTCGGAGCGTATTCCTCGACAGAAGGATGTTCTCGAGCGAGAAGAGCAGGCTGCGCGGCGAACCTTGGCGACATGGGGCATCTCCGAGAGATGGGCGACTTTGATAATTGAGCACAGTGATAGCGCGAAGATTGCCATCGCGACAATTGGAGCTGTGTCTCGCGTTGGCATTATTCTTCCGGTTGTCATCCCTGTTGCAATCATCCCTGCCAGGATCATGGCAAAGGGCGTCAAGGTAGTCGCCGACTTCGCGATTGAGAGTAAGCGGTATCCGGCATAACATTTCAAGCACCGTTAATTGGTTACAGATCGTAGGAAGCACATCATTAATTATCAGGACACAATTCTCGGGCTGGAGGATATTGAAGAGAAAATAGCGCTCGTTATTCAGTCCGTTAACAATTTCGCAACGTGGTGGCAAAAAATGAGCAGCGATCTACAGGACATCAAGGCGCAGGTGATATCGAATGGGGATATCCATGAGATAGTGGCGCAGATTCGTCACCAATTGGTCACCCTTCCGCGCCTATTCATCAAAGGTCCGTACACATTTTATCATGATCCAAATACGGTGGTTGACCCCAATCCGAACAGATCAGGAAGCTCCAGGATTACTATCCGGCCAGCTATGACACACCGAGGAAGGCGCCGATAGATAGGTAGAATTAGACAGCTTGATGCCCAACATATTTATACCTTCTGGCGACCAACCAGCTCGAGATTACAACAAAGCGAGGTACGAGCTCAAAAATTGTTGTACCGTCTGTTTATAAGAGACTAGCTCGAGATTATATGGCAGGATTCTGTCGCCAAATTTGCCAACAGGAGGGTGATCTGCCTAGGCCTTGTTTGACAAAGGAGAATATGCGGTCATGGCTTCGGCGCACGACGCCCTAATTTCGCGTATGCGGATGTGAAGGATTCGACAAGGCGTTCTGGCAAGCTGTTGATTGGTTCAACCAGACGATTCCGGCTAGTAGTGATCATTGTTTCGTTCATTCAGATTCGGTCTATAGCCGTCGCTCATCTAAGGCTAGACTTTTAGTGCTTGCGAAGGATTTGTGGCCCCTCTTTATTCATCGCCCGCCGACGCCGAACTATGCGACCTTCTGCAATTCGAGTAATTAATGACATATTCCGTTATTTCCTTTCTTTCTGAGGTCACATAACGCTTGAACCGCCGAGCTTCCAACCTTGTCCGGAAGAGTGCTGGAAACGATCTGATGGCACTTTGGCTGCTGAAAGTTTACAGACTTTGTTTTCTTGCATGTGTAATTTCATTTCAATACCGCTTCATCCCCAGTCGCAATGCCTCTGGATACACCGAATACAGAGCTACTGTTTACTATTACTGTCCATTCGATTCACGGATGTTCGAATTCAAGTTCAACTTGAACTGATCACATTCAATTACGCATTCCAGTAGCTCACAAACATATCGGACTGCTAGCATAGTTTTGAAATTGGCAACAGAAACAGTCCCAGTCGCCCACCCTTGAGCAAGAACACCAGTACTCCTTCCCGCACTTACATTATTAATGTGGTTCGATATCCCTCGGCGATCTCGGGCATGTTCAAAGTCATCGAATAATACTGTTATATAGCACTCGGTAGCTCAGGAAGCTTGCATCCCTACCCGGTACAGACCACCCAGTTGAAAGGAGGATATACACAAAGCGGGTTGAAGCCGACCCCGCCGACTGTCGAAATCAACCAGTTGATTTGAAGTTTTCGGAATATAAAGTTGGCCTGAAGTGTTCCAGAATTAAAAATACACAGTTCAATCAACCCAGCCTGAAGCGGACGCAGGCAAAAATCTTGTGGGAACGGTAGATCGGAATGCCCATATATTTTGCGTGAAGGCAGCAGACGGTTGCATTGTTAATAATTTGTCTACAGCCGCTATTGTTTCAACCGCGCTCTCGTCCTGCTCGTCGCCCTTAGTTCTAGGCGGTGGCGCCGGCGTCGGCGCAACGCCCGTCGGGCGCTGCTTCGCCTTCGGGTCTGGTGCATGTGCCGGCGCGGGCGGGTTGAGCTCGTTATACACCCCATCCGGCTGCAGCAGCACCCTCTCCAAAAACGCCAGCAGCGGGCCCTTATCCTCGGGCTGTACCCGTGCAGCCGGGGCCGAAGCGACCGCCGCCACCGCGCGCTCCGCATCGTGCGCCGCCAGCGCCCACACGCTGCCCACCACATCCGGCGCGTCTTCCGTCAGGCCGGGGCGCAGGAGCGGTGCCGTGAGGAGCGCGGCGAGGAGGCGCACGCGGCGCACGGGGTGCACGAGGTGCGCGGGGAGGTGGTGCAGCCTCACGGGCAGCATGTCTCGAAATGCATAGACTGCTATCCCGTCCTCGGCGTCGATGTGCGCTACCCAGCCCGCATGCAGTTCTTCGAGTGCGCGGATCTTCGTCACGGGCGCTTTCTTGCCTAGGGACCGGAGGACGACGAGGAGCGGCGGCGGGAGGCGCGCGACGAGGCCCGGAACGGCGTCTAGGGTGTCCGGGTTCAACGCGGTGGGCTTTATAGGGGCGACATAGGCTTTGAACGGTGTTTCTTGTTCTCTTTCTTTTCTGGTTTTTCCTGTGTTTGTGAGGAGGAGGGCTCGACGCCGGCCTGGGCTTTGCGGGCGTGCTTCTTGCGCGTCCCAGACGACACAGACGATGATTTCGGCGCTATGAAGAGGAAAGAGTCAGATGCACGTGATTGCGCCTCCGCCCACTTTTGATAAGCGAGTTGTGAGCGAGCGGACCGCGATTGAATTCGACACGCGTTGTCCCCGACTATTATGACTGTTGACCAGCTTTTGGCGTTCCTCAAAGAAGGCGGTCCCCAGATTGTGGCCGACCCGCCGACTCCTCCCGCACTCCCCGCCGGCGCCGAAGGGCTGCCAACCGATATTCTCATCTCGGCGTGTGTGCGCTATGTCGAACAATACCATTTCAAGCGCAAGTTCTACAAATATCAGCCGGTTAGCCGCGTTCGCACCACCTACACAGCGGACGCCAAGCGGAGGCTGCGAGCCACCAAGTATCTGCGGGGATGCATTCTGGTTGATCGCTCAAATCTTGCGACGCTCTCGTCGAACCCTGCCGCTTATAAGGCCTCGGACGAACAACGTCAATTCCTTCTCAACGAACTCATTCCGCGTAGGTGGAGGCTGGAGGAGATGGCGTCTGAAATGTTGGCATTGGTTGAATTCGGTGCGTTCTTGTCAACAATATCATCCTTGCGGCTGAAGTCAGACAGTTAGATCCAATACGAGAACCGCGTCCGCGGTCGCTACACCCATACTACGGTTTGCCGGAAGGACACGGATGGATTTTGAATCCATTGTCCAGATTTCCGCATTCGGACAATCAAATAATAAGACTGCTACAAGGCCCTGTGAAGCTCCCGCCAAGGATTATCCGCAAAAAATACCAGATTTTCGGCCTAAAAAATCCTATCTTTTGGCGACATTTGGACCTCAAAAATCCTATATCGGACAAGGGTGGTCACGTGCTCCGCCCCCCAAAAGCGCATTTTCGGACCTTTTTCGCAGAATTTTGCTCTCCACCGCCATTTGTTGGCTGTTGGCATGCCAGAGCTAGCTCCTACACCAGAATTAGTCAGATCGGGATTGGTTGCCGTGAGCGGGGCAAATTGGACTCAAATACCCCTAAAATCATCCATTTGGGGCCTGAAAAATCCTATCTGCGGACAAGGTTTCGCAATTTTTGGCCCCAAAAATCCTATTCTCGGACAAGGAATCCGAAATTTTCACCCTAAAAAATCATATTTTCCGGATAACCCTTGGCTGGAGCTTCACGGGGCCACTGCTACACCCATCACTGGCGCTCGCTCCCGTCGCCCACTCGCTACTCCCTGCCCTCTGCTCCCGCTCGTTGCTCCACCTGCTCGCGCTCTCCTTCACTGCTTCTAACAGCTGGCCGCCCGATCGCTCCATATCAACCGGATGTCGCCCTCCCCTGCCTGTCTGCTCACCTCCCCGCCTGCAAGCACGTGGCAGTGCTGCCGCCATCTAGCCGCCTTCCCTTCCCCGCATGTCTGCAGCCCCGCTGTTCCTCTGCTTTCAGTGGACCGACTGCTCCACTGTGATGCACATTCCCTGCACCACCGCTGACATAGGCAAGTAAACGCCGCAGGCTGGTCTCAAAATCTGTAGGTGGTGCTTTGTCAACTTTCAGATTTTGAGAGCAGCATGGGTCGCAAGACCATATGCTCATCGAACACTCGATGATTAGGCCATATCGGCATTGTGAGTAGAAATTATTTTCACTCCATGTACTCTATTGGATGATAGAGCACCGGTTCCAGTCCCACACGCAGGCCTCCTTGTCATCCCGCCCACGCTTGACCCCCGCTGCCATCCTGCACCTATTTGACTCGTTATACTGCTTTGGTAGCTGTCAAGAGCACGAGGTTCCAGGACCAATGTGGCAAGAATCTTTACATCCAAATCACAAAGGGCCGAGGCGAAGGCATTTTTAACCCTAATAATTCTATTCATGTGTATGTGGTTTACGTCGTGCTCAATGGTAATCTTCTTCAAAGCACTGACCTTTCACTAGACTTTTATTCAACCGGATCTGGCCGCCCATCGTCCAAGGCGAGTTGGATCACTTTACAGAGCGGTGGAACTCGCATGTCATTCGGCGCCAATCCAACGAACCCATGCCATCTGGAGTGTCTCCAAACGAACTCTTCGCACATCCTGAACACTATGGTGGGCATGCTTTGCTATTCCTGTCCCCAAGGATGCGGTTTGCGCATTGCGGAAAACCATCAAACTCACACAGAGAGCCACGTTATTGTGGGTCCCCGACGAGTTTGACACGATTGCTTGGCAGGTGTATGGGATGCTGGGGTCTCCTTTGTGTTCAGCAGAGGCAGCATGGGATGTTTTCTTGCAGATGGCCTCGGTTATGCGTTGATAGTTCTTGTTTAAAAATCATTTTCTCCGCACTCCGATTGCCAAACAAGCTCTCAAAACCTCCCCAAACCGGGTCGAGGACGGCATCGGGTAAGCTGCATTCACGAGGAAATAGGATGGGTATAGACGAAGGAAGTCGGGTGTCTGCTACGGTGCCCGCATCGCTTCAAAAGTCGGTACTAGGGGATCCCAAACGAGTAATGCGACCCGCCATCAAAGAGCAATATCAATCGGGACCGTGAAGGTAATCGTGGGTGCGTGTATTGCGCTACTTGTGAGAGCGAATGCGTACGTCCTCCAGTTGCTAATGCACCGACTGAACTACCAGCATCTCGGAATCAAATCTGGCGGTCACTGAGCATGCATGCTGCGGAGGCAAAGGAGAAGGTCGATTTGTTTTCATTTAGGACACGTTGGAATTGTTTTTGGTTTGTGGATTTCTCGTCTCGGAGTCCATTCGATGGAGGAAATCATATTGTACTGTTCTACACTTATGTGAGCTCATGCGGTCCTCAAGCAATAAATGTACTACCGTGGAAAACAACCGCCTCTCAAGCGCCTCTTGATTGAAGCGTAAGTCATCCAAAGTAATGTGTATGGTTTCCAGCTCGACTGCGAGAAAGGTGGAAGTGATAATTTTGGCGCAGTTAAAACTTAAGTAACTGGACACCGCTCTGAGTGAGAGGTCTGGGCAAGAGATTTTGCCTTCATGGCAGCGGCAAACTAAGGCCGCGCGGGTAGATTTTACACAGTTTAGGCTATTTCTAACAGATCCCGACAGAGACAAGATTTTGAAGTGCTCTCAGAGTCGTTAAACAACTGTGAGAGCAGGCAGCGTTCAGGTCCGTAAAACAGTCCTGAGCGGAAGGGAGGAAAGACCACAGCAAAGATTGCCGATCGTTGATAGATTAAAGGTTAGCCGCATTTGGGAATATTATTAGGTAATATTGATACTGCAGTATCGAGTCGGTTACGAGTCTAAAAATTTATTTTTAGCTCGTTCTTGGCATCCCGTTTCCTGCCATTTTTCGGGTAAATTCAGTACCATGACGTCTTTGAACTTGTCGTTATTTGGGATAATTCTATTGAGAAACCCGGTTTCAGGCGGAAACCCCCCCATATAAGGAAATTTTGCGGAAACCCAGAGAAAACGTTAACTAGAAACCCACTTACGGCACTGCCAGTCGGCCATCGGAGTCTCAAGGTTGGAGGTGCTCATATTGTTCGGAAACTGAGAAAATAAATGCTTCTGCATGCAAAGTAGGCTTGCCCTCTAGTAGTAATGTGCCCCGATGTTGTCTCCCGAGGGCTCTGTGGTTTTCTCCTTGCTGCCGAGCTGCCGAGGAGTGCCGAGACCAGATACTTGAAGGCTCCGGCAAGCGCGAAATGATAATGCAGCTGGATGTTTCAGTGATAGTAGAACTTCCATAGACTTCCGTTTAGCATACTGGCATAGACTTTCAAATATTAAACAAGCTCAAGGTTCCGTAACAACTGTCCAATGAAATCTTCCCCAAGTGAATCTGACACTAAAAGCCTCCCAGAGACATCTGCCGCAGGAGGCAACAGCTCGGCATCACTCGGCATCACCTCCGACCCATAGTGGGTTTCTCGGAACGCGGGTTTCCAAATAAGGATGCTGGAAACCGGGTTTCTGAATAGAATTATCCCGTTATTTGTTGTCGAATTTGTTGGCAACTTTGATTAATATTTCTCCTTTTGGTTTCATGCATTTTGTTCCCCTTCCCGTATTCTTACCCAGTCTTGATGGTGCTCTGTGGCGTGTTCGGCCCTACAATTAGCACTGCGTGAATGCTTGCCTATGCTTTATGTACAGCATCAGCTATGGTATCATACTGCCTCCCCACCGGAACATCTACGGACCGCAATCCACCATCAGATATTGATTGATGGTACTAGGCCTTGGTTTCAACTCAGTGATCAAACTCGAAGGGCCCATTATTTATTCAATAAACAGAGGTAAGCCCGCTGGCGTGACAGGGCCCACTCGTAGAGGCAAATATTTCGGTCCAAGCACATCCTTGAATTAACTAGGGAAAATGATAAGTCCTTGGCAAAGAGAGCATCCTGCCTACGCTGAGCCTACCAAGCATGAAGAGAGATTGTTGAAGCGTGGAACAATTGGAAGAGGGGTGGGATGACTGCATGAAGCGTGGATGATTGCGACTCAGGCACCAAGACCTATTGACACCTAGTGGGAATACAAATTCAATGACTCGATGTTTCAAAAAGAAGAAGAAAAAAGGAACGGACTCGTACTGCCATGCAAAGCACTGGCCTCAAAGCACACATAGTAGAAGAGGCCTGCCAACATTGATTTGACAGGAGGGCCGAGACCGTAAAAGGGTTCTAAAGAGTCAGTGACACGTAAGTCCTCCAGTATCTACCCACAGCATCAGTAACTAGCCGTATATGAGACCTTCGGACGGACAAAATCTGGCTCAAATAGGGCTAAATTTACATAAAAGAGGTTGGTGTACTTTACAAGATTTTCGCTCACCGCTTGGTCATAGTCCTCATGGCCGTGGATGAGAGCCGGGGGCAAGCGCAGGGGTCGCAGGGACTGAGACGGTAGTACATGTGCGGACGGGAGCCAGGGTACATGTGGAGCTAGATTTGATCGGACTCCGATCAATGTCGGAAATTAAGACGGCGTTATTGACGGTACGGCCGCCGATTCGGTTGAAAAGCAAGTTGTCGGCACCTCCTCGTCTCGAGGGTTGTACTCCATTTCCAACAAGAGTACTCCAGTTCAGTGCCCGCATTCCCTGATTTTTTTTTCTATCTTTGAATGGGAGCTCGATATCGAATCTTCCCTGTCAGTGCGAGATTGGCTGGCTTGTCATTGGAGAAGCACCGCTGTCAATCCAAGTTTGGCACCCACGTAAGTACTGGACGCGAACAATGCGGCGACCACGCAACACTTTCAAGTCCTCACGCTGAGTTCTGCAGCTATTATCCTCCAGCTCGTGGACATTGACCTGAAAAATAGACTGATTGGCATTTCGAACAGTACTACAGCAGTTCCTGCGGGAGCCCGATATGGAAGTGTCACTGTCAGCTGGCTGTCACCGTCCAAGCGCCACAGCAATCAAAGTTCGACGTTCCCGTAGGTACTTGATGGATCGAGAAACAAACGGCGGACGTGCAAGGCACTGCAAATCATCCTCGGGATCGCTGGAAGTAAAGATCTGTTTGTCTTTCTGCCACAGGTTCTTGTGAGACTTAATTGATTTTCGCTGCAGATTCTTGGGATCCTTAATTGATTTCTGCTATCTTGTGATCTTAGAGATCACAAGAACCCGCGGGAACAATGCGGCCGACCACTTCCCCGGATCTGCCGCCACCACCTTCTGTCTAATTTAAAGCGCACTGTGGCTCACGCGTGTTTCTCCGACCCTTCCTCTTATACTTGTCTTTGCTCGAATACATTCTTCGTGCTACAACCCCAAGTCTACTGCAGCCATATATCCTCTTTGGTTGGTTCTGTCTCACATGCGACCTTTGGCACTGGCTGAAATACCTCATACATAAGATCCACACTTTCAGAATGGACATGCCTCTCCCACCCAGTGAACTCCACCTTACCATCCATGGTGCAAGAGAATTTGATTAGGATATTAACATCAATGTTTATTTCACCTAGGAGGCAAAGGAGGCGATGGTGGAGTGGGTATTAGAGGACAGGGTGGTCATGGAGGTGCTGGGCAAGGTCCCACCGTGAATTTTAATTACGGCAACCAGGAAGAAGAACGCAAAAAAATCATTGACTGGCTTTCGCCAGTCAATTTCTTTCTACGACAGGCAGATATTTCGGGGGTTCGGCTGAAGGGAACCGGTGCATGGCTTCTTGAAGATGACCTCTTCAAACAATGGGAATGTGGTTCTGGAAGGACACTTTGGTGCCATGGGATTCGTATGTAATTCATTGCCCTCATGCTCCTGGATTAACCAAGCTGAAATTTACAGCGGGTGCAGGGAAAACTGTCCTTGCGTGCATCCATTTCCTACATTGAGTGGTTGCAACCAATTATGACAATCCTAGATCAATGGTTATAGAGCATCTCAGTGCTAAATACAGAAACAACAGGGATATTGGTGTAGCTTGCATTTTTCTGAACCACAAGGAAGTGGAGAACCAAACATCATCTAAGCTTCTGGCGGCTCTGTGGAGACAGCTTGTACTTGACAGGGACATTGGCTCCATTGCAAAGGATTTATATATGAAGCACCGAGAGAGAGGCACTGCACCATCTCTAGAAGAAGTTGCCAGCATACTCAGCTCTAGCTTCAAGGAGTTTTCACTGGTCTTTATTGTTGTTGATGCCATTGATGAATATCCCGAGGATCAACGTTTCATCCTGCTCAAACACCTCACAGAACAGATGGATCTCAGTCTCAGTGTGAACTTGATGGTCACTTCTCGACCTCATGTTGCCGCAGAACCTGCTATTCCGAATATTAAAACTCTAGAGATTGGTGCAATGCCAGAGGATATTCAAAAATTCGTCAATGCACGGATTGACTCATCACCACGCCTGTCTAAGCATATCCAGAAACAACCCAAGCTACGAGAAGACATTCATTCAAAAATCAGCAGTAAATCTGTGGATGGAATGTAAGCTGTGATGAATCATCATTGTTAGAAAGAAACTGAAATACATTCCAACCAGGTTCCTTCTTGCCAAGCTTCACATTGATTCCCTGAGCACAAAGACTACAATCCGGGAAGTTCGAGAAGCTCTGAATGCCCTCCCAGAGAGTCTTTATGACAGCTATGAAATTGCAATACAGCGAATTGATGCCCAGAGCGATGCAGACAGAAAGACAGCTCACTCAACCATTGCTTGGGTTGCAAATGCTAAGAGACCATTAACAATTGAAGAATTACAAGTTGCTCTTGCTGTTGAACCCGGTATGCGACAGCTGAATGAGGAGAATATGATGGACATTGATATTATTCTCTCTGTCTGCGCTGGGCTTGTCATTGTGGACAAGGAATCTTCTGTGGTGCGACTTGTTCACTACACCACACAGGAATATCTGGACAGCATTCAGGTGCTGCTATTCCCAGCTGCACAGATAGAGATAACATCCACTCTGCTCACATTCCTCAACTTTGATGGATTTCCGGAGTCATCTTGGGCCAACTCATGGTGTGATCTACCTCCTCTTGTGAAGTATTCTCAATATTGCCTTGCACATGCTGCTGGACAGCCTGAAGTTCAACTCAGAGAAATTCTTCTCAGGTTTCTTGGTCAGGCATTTCAATGGATGCACAAAATGAAGATCAGAGGGAGTGAGTGGAATTCCCCACCATGGAATTATTCACATAAGCCATCAAAACCCTCTGCATTGTGGATTGCAGCAGCTGCAAACCTTGTGGAGACTACAAAGTTTCTGCTAGAGGGGGCACCTCTGCTGCAGCATTCAAAGAACCCAGAGCTCATTGTGGCATCATACTATGGTCACATGAGGATTGTCAGCATGCTCCTT
The DNA here is from genome assembly GCA_029378395.1 of Mycena leptocephala. Classification (NCBI taxonomy): domain Eukaryota; kingdom Fungi; phylum Basidiomycota; class Agaricomycetes; order Agaricales; family Mycenaceae; genus Mycena; species Mycena leptocephala. Next base: position 15,145 of record JARJLF010001696.1, on the reverse strand, counting down.
GAAAAGGGTGCAGATGTCAATGCAGCAGGGGGAGAACATGCGAGCTCATTGCAGATTGCTGCTGCTAGAGGCCACACAGAGATTGTTGGCATGCTCCTTGAAAAGGGTGCAGATGTCAACGCAGCAGGGGAACATGCAGCAGGGGCATTCTCTGGAAGCTCATTGCAGATTGCTGCTGATAGAGGCCACACAGAGATTGTTGGCATGCTCCTTGAAAAGGGTGCAGATGTCAATGCAGCAGGGGGAGAACATGCGAGCTCATTGCAGATTGCTGCTGCTAGAGGCCACACAGAGATTGTTGGCATGCTCCTTGAAAAGGGTGCAGATGTCAAAGCAGCAGGGGAACATGCGAGCTCATTGCAGATTGCTGCTGCTAGAGGCCACACAGAGATTGTTGGCATGCTCCTTGAAAAGGGTGCAGATGTCAAAGCAGCAGGGAGAGTTGATGGAAGCTCATTACAGATTGCTCCTGCTAGAGGCCGCACAGAGATTGTTGGCATGCCTCTTGAAAAGGGTGCAGATGTCAATGCAGCAGGGACATTCCATGGAAGCTCATTGCAGATTGCTGCTGCTGGAGGCCACACAGAGATTGTTGGCATGCTCCTTGAAAAGGGTGCAGATGTCAACACAGCAGGGCAACATGCGAGCTCATTGCCAATTGCAGCTGCTAGAGGCCACACAGAGATTGTTGGCATGCTCCTTGAAAAGGGTGCAGATGTCAACGCAGCAGGGGAACATGCGAGCTCATTGCAGATTGCTGCTGCTAGAGGCCACACAGAGATTGTTGGCATGCTCCTTGAAAAGGGTGCAGATTTCAATGCAGCAGGGAGAGTCCATGGAAGCTCATTGCAGATTGCTGCTGCTAGAGGCCGCACAGAGGTTGTTGGCATGCTCCTTGAAAAGGGTGCAGATGTCAATGCAGCAGGGGCATTCTCTGGAAGCTCATTGCAGATTGCTGCTGCTAGAGGCCACACAGAGATTGTTGGCATGCTCCTTGAAAAGGGTGCAGATGTCAATGCAGCAGGGGTATTCCATGCAAGTACATTGCAGATTGCCACTGATAAAGGCCACACAGAGATTGTCAGCATGCTCCTTGAAAAGGGTGCAGATGTCAATGCAGCAGGGCAATTTCATGCAAGCCCATTGCAGAGTGCTGCTGCTAAAGGCCACACAGAGATTGTCGCCATCCTTCTTGAAAAGGGTGCCGATGTCAATGCAGCAAGGGGATTCCATGTGAGCCCATTGCAGAAAGCTGCTGCTAAAGGCCACACAGAGATTGTCAGCATGCTCCTTGAAAAGGGCGCAGATGTCAATGCAGCAGGGGGAGAACATGGAAGTTCATTGCAGGCTGCTGCTGCTGGAGGCCACACAGAGATTGTTGGCATCCTCCTTGAAAAGGGTGCTGATGTCAATGCAGCAGGGGGATTACATGGGAGTTCATTGCAGGCTGCTACTGCTGGAGGCCACACAGAGATTGTTGGTATTCTTCTTGAAAAGGGTGTCAATATCAATGCAGAGGCAGGAATATTGGGCACTGCACTGAATATTGCCTCACAGTTTGGTCACAATAACATTGTCAGCATGCTGTTGGAGAGGGGTGCCAGGTTTCTAGTCACCAGTGGAAAATGAAAGAGGTGCATAGTAGTGAGTCTGATTGTAAATTTCCATACTGGTCCTCCATATACCCCTCTATCCGGTGTTGGATATTTCCTGTGCAACCTTAATTCTATGACAAAGATGATATTACAGTATACAGTTGTGGCCAAATCAAATGAATTGCCTTTTTAGGAAGATATTTCACAGTTCCAAATGGATCGCTGTCTTGGTTCCTACCCGAGAGGTAGCCAACAAATATCTTATGTCAAATATGTAACAAAACTGTGAATCAAATTCTGGTGTGCTCTTAAGATCATTCACCTGTTGCTGCAGTGTTGTGGAAGATGAAGAGGTAGGGACAGATAAAAAAAGCCGCACATGGCACCAAACCGGATTCAAAGCAGCTTAAAACCAAACACGATCACATCACGTGGATGATCCAAAGAATCATGTCGCGGCAACTGTGCTACAAAGAAGCCAGTTCTCTGAAATAATCGGTAGCCTGAGCAGGCTAGTCAGACCGAAGGTTCCCATGTGAGTCAATTATATTCAGCAGGGCTGCACGCCAATGGAGCATGGCTTCAACTTGAATATTTGTGAATAAACTACTGAGCTGCATGAACATGGGTGCAGGTGCCTAGCGGAAAGTTGTGCATCTCGACGATAGCTCTGATGGAGGGGAATGCAGGAACGCGACGAACGACAGCGAAGGGAAGATCAGACGCCCATCCCTGTCCAAGCCCATGCGGCAGACGAGGAGGGAGAACAACGACGCAGTGTCCGGAATGAGCAGGACAGCGGGGTGCACCTCATGTGTGAGCAGGTGAATGAGAATCCGCGACACCTGAGGGAGTATGAGCGAGCGAGCAAGGAAGGAGCACAAGGGAAAGTACCTTCCATCCTCGCGCATTTGTATTGTGCACTCCGTCAGTCCCACCGCCCCCACCATCCACTCCCACCATTAGATCCGCGGCAGTGTATGGCCAAGGATGGGGGGGGCTCGGCGGGATCTCTGCTGGGCACGGGGTGGACCTAGCCTCGCCTCGCCGACCGCTTCACGTATGCGTCTGGGAATCACTGCTCGTCGTCCCAAGTCACGCCCGGACTAGGAGGCGGTGTGCGCCCACGGAGGGGTGGCCGTTCATCCGCTGGCCACCCACGTTATCTGGCACCTGGCAATATGGAAGAAGTTGTGGTGGGCTGCGTTGAAGATGAGTAGAGTGGCCATTGGGAACGGAGAACGCAGACGCACGATAGCTGATAGAGAAGGAATGACAGCGAGTGAGCAAGGAGAGCGAGGACAGATGGTCGAAACACACGCCTGTCCCCTTCCGGAGTCGCACTCATAGATTGACTTATGAGTAATACCAGAGCAGATTGTAGCGCCTTCTGAGGCTCCGCCGACCCCAAACGTCATCTGCGCCTCCCGATCCCTCGAGCGTCCATTGCTATCTATCTCCGTCCCTGCTCCCGCTCATAGCGGGTGACAACGTGGAGTCGATAACTGCACACAGCACGGGCACGGCAATGGGATAGACCAAAGCCGGCACATACATACATTCGAGCCCCCGGCACATTCAGCTTACGGGCGGCACATTCGGGGCCACAGCCGGCATATTCCCCGAATGTGCCGCCCTTGAGCAGGCGGCCGCTTGGATGGTCGGCACATTCTGCTGGCCGCCGTGTCTGTTAAATCACGGCACATTCCTACCATCAATTCAGACCCTGGGAGTTGCACTGCAATTTACCATCACGTTACAAGTCTTGAATATTAATCGGCGCAAGCTTAGGCACAAGGCAGAAACACGATAGAGAAAGAAATATGATTAAAGTAGGAATCTAACAGTGGTAAATGTCTGGAGTTGTATTATCATTAATGTTGCAACTGGAATCAGCATTGCAAGAGTATCTGTGGTGAAGATGCTATAATTTATTGAAGGTATGTAGGAACAGTCTGATCTACGATCCTAGGTAATGCCACCCATGCCATCGATACCACAGACTCTGCTATCCTTCTGCGAAAAAATAGCCGGATTAGCAATTTGGGGCTCTTCAACAAAACACGTGGAAATGCCTGGGTTTGAGGTACTGTCAGTTTGAGGTCAGTAAATATTATGATGACTGCAAAGCAATCCTGGATACTCGCAGATATGAATACCAGGGGATTCATATGAAAACTAGGAGATATTGAGCTGCGCAAGAAGATTTGGGTAAATAAGAAAACATCAGCGTTAATTCAAGTTTGACAGCATGAGGACGGCATACGTCCAATTTGGGGATACCAGTTCTAGGAAGCAGCGGAGTCGTTAGCATGAAAGGTGACCTATACGGTTAAGGCACATGGCAGATAGCGAGCAAATCCGCCAGGTCCTGTGCATGTTAGGTAAGCTTCCTCCAGTTGCGTGCAGTTCTGTGTACGACAACTCACTCAAGACTGCGCTGCACAATTAGAGATCACGGCATGTGTGCGTGGCCAGAAGATCAGAGCGCGGCGCCGGGTGCTTCAGTGTGCAACCTGGATGTGTCAGTATATTGCACATGCCATGTATGTGCCGACTACACGCAAATAAGTTATTGGCCTAGAACATATATGTTGGCGTGGTCTGTGAATAGTGAGAAATCAACTTAAAGAAGCGAAAAACCAGAGCAGCAAGATTTAGGGACATACCTGCGTGACCGCCTGCACTCCAGAGATCGACGCGAGAGATAATGTGGGTCAAGTTGTCACCAACCGCGTACGGGGAGCGGAATTATGTAGCGAGCAGGGGATGCATCTGAAATGAAGGCGTAAACACGGACACCGCGCATACAGAACAGCGAGGGGGGCCATGGCACGAAATACATAGGTATGGAAGTCGATCAATCGACGTACCGAGACCCTGTCCATGGAGAGTTGGTCGGTGGCGGTATGCTCCGAATTATTGGTGCCATCGGTAGGCTTTTTGACGCGTTGGCAGGGTTGTTGGAGCGAGGGGTAGTGGTGGGAAGAGGAAAAGAGGCGAGAATCAGCGGGATGTGAAGAAAAGACACGTGTCTTTCCCAGAATACTTAGCCAATGCCAAGGCCGGCACATTCCCAAAATGGAATGTGCCGCCCTTGCCTTCACGCATGGCACATTCACTCAATGTGCCACCTGTGAGCTGAATGTCCCGGGCATTCGAATGTATGTAGGTGCTGCCCTTGGTATATACCTGCGCGGCAACCCCTAGAAAACATGGACTGACGGCGCGCATGTGCGATGCCACTGAGGGGAGAAACTGGCAGCGGCGGGTATTCGAGAAGGGGGGGCATCTGCAGTGCGCAGACACCGCGTGCACCTCTGGCTCGGACGAGGGCCCGGGGCGCGGGCCGAGACACGGAAGGTTGTCTCGCAATCACGCTTGTCCCGCAGGATGTGCGCCGGCGATCGCTGAGTCGGAGTCAAGAGTACATGTATCGTGCAGCATGAGGACTGAGTTTGCAGTCGGACGCGCAATTCAAGCGAGATCGGGCGCCTTAGGGAGTAGTATGGAGGATGTACCAAACGCGGCAGTGCGACACACCTCAGATGCGACACACTGTCCTCAAATGCGGCACATGTCCCATCAATGTGTCGCACTTGTTTTCGGTGCACTATCAGATGCCGAAACCGCTTGATCGGCCATCAAATACACTTGTTTTCTTGTTCAACATTACAATATACCCTCACCCTCACCCTAACCACTAACCCTAACTCTAACATCTAACCCAAACCTCTAACCTCTAACTGCTAACCCAAACCACTAACCCAAACCGCTAACCCGAACCGCTAACCGGCCGCTTCGCGGCCAGGGTTTGCCAGGACATGATGGTTTGATGGTCATTTGACGGAAGCCTTGGCTCAGCGCCATGAGTGTCGCTGATGGCTGACAGTGTGCCGCATTTGAGCTTGATTTGATACCGGTGTGTCGCATTTGAAATGTGTCGCACTGCCGCATCTGGTGTATCCCGAGTAGTATGGGTCTGAACGTGGGACTAAGCATCATAAAACGAGATCAGTGGTGGATAACTGCACCTCGCAATCTCCATCCACATCTTCGCTTCTTTCCACGACATAGGGCAGCGAGTGGAGTGAATCTGGGAGGCCAAAGGCGTCGGCAACTCAAGCGACCGTGCAGTCTTAAAAGCTTAACGATTGTGGGCGACTGAGGTTAGGGCGTCACTACGGCTGCCGGGACATGATCCAAGAACCGCAGATGAAAGCGGAGCATGCTACGCGCGAAATAATCCCATTCTCTTGTCGAGACACTGGCGATAAGGAGTCTTCACGGCGTGCGTTAACAACATCCAAAGAAAAACGCCCCGAAAGAAAAATGCATGTACTCGTGAATCAGGATCAAACCCCGATAAACTCGCAGGGCTTGCGCAAGAGCTAGATATCTCCATTTTTCAGAGTGTTCTCGCTGAAGGTGCGTTTGCGTCATTTGCTGCAAGTTTGCCGTTTCTTTTGTGGCCATCAAGATGTGCCACCCAGTGTGTAGCGTGCTGGGCGCACGTCGGCGAACGGTTGCCGAGAATACTTGAGTTCCATTCAACAGGAAAGAAACACAAGAAAACGGCTTGCAAGAAAGTGTGTAGTTCCATTCCTCCACGTCAGGTGAAAGGACCGGGCGATGGAAATCAGACTTCAAAAATCCATGGGTTAATTGGGACTGGAAATAACTTGACTGAATACACACGATGTGTTTCAATCCAGCCTTGAACTTGAAGCTTGAAGCTTGGAGTCGCCAGTGGGCTTCTCTGCACTCAGTTTTTCTCGAAAAAAATTTGCCCGAGTTAATTCGCCGCTTAACGATAAGAGTCAGTAAAGCGCAGTTCACCAGATATATTCTGTGTCTCTTGTAACTGTGTACATTACCATTTACCCCCCTTCCCCTAAAATTTAAATTATCTTAGCTCCCGGCGATGTATTCAGTGGGTATAACAACCCATGATAGCCTCGAACGAGTAGTTTACATTCCACGCTGGCCACCATAACCAGATGAAACATTTAATCAGCCCAAAAAAAATCATTCAACCCGACTTATGCCCGAGACTCGATTCGAACGAGCGACTCCTGCATATATACTTGGACTACGAGATGATTTGGAATGGGTGCGGACCATCCCTAGCGAGAACTCATAGATAGCCATTGAGTTCGCCACGTCGCTCTTCACACGTCCACCCCCGCCCATACCATGGATACAGAGGATTGGCGTTCCTGGGTTTGGGAAATGCCATTGGACGAGGATCCAAGTCACGACAGAGCGGCGGCCAAGCTCTGGTCAGTTTACATATCAGAAGCGGAGAAATCCGACAAAGGGCTGGTCGAGAGTTGGAAGAGTGATATGGAAGGCATGCTTATCTTCGTACATATCCTGGACGCCTGAAAATTCAAACACATAACTGCAGACGCCGATAAATCCTTCTTAGCTTGGCTCAAACCAAGGCTATTTTGGCGGGAAGTTTTCCATCAGGATGGCGTAATAGTTTGGGGGTCTGCATGTGCTTCGGAAGCCTCGCGTAATGGGTTATGATCAAGGTTTCTAATCTGGGAGTAGCCATGACGAAAGGTGGATGGCAAAACTTGACGCAGCGACTATCACGGCACGGGCGAAGCAGGAGTCAACAAGTGCCAGGAGCGTATCTCGGAGGGGGTATGTATCCAGACCGTGGGGGCGGATATTCTATCTTATTTTATACGACAAGTTCGCCAAAGGCCATGGATCTGTGCCATTTCTCGCTTGGACGAACTCGTCCATTGGGGGGAAGGCAGAATAAGAAGATCTGGGATGTGAGCTCGTGCGGGATCCAAAGACTGCTTGTCGGCATCATTGCGGAGGAAAGCAAGATGCGCTGGAGGTATGATGGCCGGTCGCATGTCTATTCGCTGGAGGTTAAAGGCAAGAAATTTCGTCGACATTACTGTGATTTGGAGAAGGGAGGCCAACAAAAAGATCATTTCCAGCATTTTGACGCTACGAAATAATTTTGGGTTTGCGAACTGAGTGTGCCCCTGACAGTGCGGAAGTTACATATTGGAGTTATTGGCTCAACATGGTTCGAATTCCGTACGCCAAGCCGGCAGATATGAGAAGGCGCCAATCTCCCACAAAACGACGGGAAAGGCTGTGAGTCGCGCTGGTGTTCTTTGACAAATAAATATACGGCAGCCTCACCTATTGCAAAATACTGTAGATCTCGGTACATGCGTAATAGGCCATGCACCCTCGCCATGGACAATGTGGGCACCAAGTAACATCCCTCAGAGACATTTTCGCAAGGTTGATGCACAGTTGATTGGTCCAGATGCTTGAGTGAGTGTTGAGATATTCGCAATTGGCCTGAACAGTGAATTGAAGAAGCCCAATACTGGCTAGATTACAGTCATTCCGCAGTCCTTGCAACAGGTTTCGGAAATCCCGCTTTTTTGGCGTAAAACTAAGGTTTAGGATCAAAACTGAATACATAGGTAGTATTCATACACTCGTAGGTCTAGGCTATGCAAAAAAATCCAGGGTTTCCCATCAAGTTTAAAGCATTCTTGGCCACTCGGCGGGAGGCCAATTTTCTCGGTATGACCAGTCCTTGCAAATCCGCAGAAACTGGACTGGGATAGTGGTCTCAACCAAAAACTTGAGTTGCAATGTGAAAATATAGTGCTCGTAGTTCCCTATATGTCTTCACACAAACTTTTCGGGTGTTTAGATACCCTGTCCCATGCTAGAACTGACCGTGCTCTAAGCCTACCATTGCATGAAAAAATAGGAGTTTTTTTTGGCTTGCTGTACCTTTTTTTGTGCCATAATTCATCTGAACCCATGAGCTTGTATTCATGTTTCACTGTGTTCAACGCGTTGTTTGTGCATGTTTTCACCTCACATGAGCACAGTGTATGGATGATTGGTTCATTCCATTCCATACACCTGGGCTATCCAATGACCCCAGATTTTTTATACCATGGACATGTATAACCCTCCATTCATTTTATGTCCTGTGAAACAAACAGTGTAGAAAGGATAGTTGGGTTTCCTGTAGATCTGCCCGATTTGGTGCTGATTACATAATTATTGCACACTCTATGCGCCCGAAAATAATGTAGGAGGTACATAAGACATGAATGAAGAGATCTAGTACAAAAAATGGCAAAGAAATATATATTTTAGGGCCTAGGAAAAAAAAAATTGCAAGGACCGTGGAATGACTGTACTGAGTCAAGTTATATCTTCCAATGAGACGACTTCGGTTCGTTCAACTCGGATTCAAATAATCATTCCAAAGGATATCAGTCAGCGTCGATAACCAATTTCAGCCCGCACAACATTATCCAAAGTGAGATTCAATTGTGAAGGGAAACTACGTTCGCACTGTTAGACGCTTCCCTTCCCGGTGCACCATACGGAATGAAAAGGCGTCTATTTGTCTTTCGTTAAAGTACTCTCAATCGGGATCCTGCTCTCCGGCCACGACGACTTTGATTTCAACTTCGAGCAGTTTTGACACCATCGGGAGAAGATGGAAGTCAACGTGATTTCGGAAGACTCGAAGCAAAAGTCTTGCTTGGTTGAAGCTTAAAATGGTGTTAAACCATTGTATCCGTTCTCATAACTGCGAATCAAGTACGCAGTCCGAGAATGGGCGGTCTAGTCGCATGTAGTATATTGATCTTTAACTCTTCATGGATCAGGATCGAAGTGGTCGCGTACGTGGGTGAGATTGGCTCCGAGCCGCCAAACGAGCTAAACGCCAAGCCACACATTAAGTTTCTGAAAGTGCAATTTGTCAACTTTAGGCAGAATCCTGCCTTGTGTCATAGCCTACATCGTCGTATCGTATGGGTTCGTTATCACCGTGTCTCCAAGCTGTATTCAATGCCCGCTCTCCAACTCCGCAGCCCGCATCCCCTCAAACTGCTCCGTAAACTCATCCATCGCATCCAACGTCTCAACAAAGTGGGCGATGGAGACCTCCTCATTGCGGGTGCGGGCCAGCGAGTGCGCCGTGTGCACCGCGTTCTTGATCTGGCGGCCCCGTGAACGGCGCTGCGCAAGGAGCGCGAGCTCTTCATCGGAGATACCCGAGCATCTGTCTGCGTGACGTACAAACGCGCGCCAGACCTGGCCATGCGAGGCTTTGTCGAGCTCCCCAAAGTGCAGCGTGACGTGGATGCGCGAAAGGAAAACAGCGTCGTAGGCCTGCACACGGTTACTGGCGAGGAAAAGTATCCTGAAATTGTATTTAGCAACAGAGGAGATTGATCTTGAAGAATCTTACCCGCGATAATACTCTACGTGGTGCAGGCTATGAGCAGAGTCAACAGCGAGTACTCAGAAAAATCGGCGAGGCGTACAATACAGCTACCATGGCATTGCGCTTAAGGTCATGCAGGGATCTACGCTCCAGGAATACGTCCACCTGCGGGAATGAATAAGGACAGCAGGGAGACCGGAGTGGTGACACTTCATCGATGAGCACAATGGCCTTCCATGCAGTAGCCACGTCGAAGACTCGCTGCAGTGCCAGATCCAGATCCTCCGCACGCAAACCGAGATCGCCGGCACCCACGACGTAGAGCGGGTGCTTAGCATCGAAGGACAGTCAATTTTTAGGGACTTGCCTCTGGCGGGCGGAGGGCGGGGAGTAGCGAGCGGACTACAGGAGCGAGCGCCAATGGTGGTGAGAAAGCAAGATGAAAGTGTGACGGTCCCATCACTTGATTGTCCAAATGCGGAAATCTGGACAATGGATTCAAAATCCATCCGCGTCCTTCCAGCAAACCGTACCCATACACACCGGCGAACCGAGGGACCGCACGGTTGTGGACCAAGTATATGCACCTCAGAACTCGTCGTTATCGTGCTCACTCTGTTTTTAGGTCAGCGAGCGCGACTTTGGGTGTCGCATGACGGGCGTCAAGCGCACTCCTCAGAACCTTACGACAGATCAACTCCGTCAATACCTCCGAGACCGACCGGTGACGGTGCCAAAGTTGGAGGTTGCTCATGGACTACCCTATCAAATGGATGAAACGGTTCGTCGTCCAGACCCTTTCTTTTAATCCTCTGACTGTCTATGTTTCAGACCTATGGTCTTGTTAAGGTGCTTACAGGCATTGAATTTCCGATTGACGAATGGAATCCGGACGTCGCGCAAAACGCGTTTCTGGTGCAACCGACGATTCACATCATCTTCGGCACCTTCAGGATCTGGCTGGACTTCACCCCCAACGGTGTAAGTGTTTTCTTTTGAAGCGATGCGTGGTTGACAATTCAAGCAGATATTCATTCGCGGTCGGGACGGCCAAGGCACACCCCTCCTCTCACTATCCGGCGTCCCGAATAAGCGTCGCAAGTTCTGCGACCTTCCGAATGAGTTCATCGATAGAGAGCTCGAACCAACTTATGACCTCACCGTTCCCGACCTCAACCAGAAAATTTTCATCATCCACAGATTTGTGGGTGATATTGTTTGGCTGAGTGGGGAGCTGAGCCTGAGAGCGATGATGAAGATGATGATGGTGAGAGGGAGATGATTCGGTTGGAGGACCACCTTGAAGAACTCAATGAGAAACTGCGGTCATCAAATATGGAGTTTGTGCCACGAATGCGGGAAGGAATATTTGGCAGCGAATTGGAGATGGTGAACATCAATGAAGTCTGGACACACTAGATATTTTTATTATTTTTTCAACTTTTTTTTTTTTTGGCGACCTCGTAATCATCATGCGACTTTCAATGTCAGTGTTCCGTCTTAAGGGCTTATTAAGGGTGAAAATTTTGGCTAAGGCCTTAAACATTAATAACCCTTAATTAAGTCCCTCAAATTAAGGCCTTAAGATAAATTTTTCCCTGTCATTTTACCAGCGCTACAGAAGACTCAAATGCGTAAAACTAGTGAACCCCATTGTAAGTCTCACCCAAACCCTCCAGTTTTTCGTCATCTAGTTCCTCCTCAGAGTTTTCTGCTGTCAACAACACCATCAACAATTGGTGCATGTTCAGGTTGCGCCGAATTTTTCCTGCAAAAAAGTCACAGCAGCAGACACAGAATTCTGGGTGAGCAGTTCAGTAATGCGAGTGCGGAAAGTGCGCGTCCAAATGCGCGTTGTGTCAAGAGGACAATTGATGGCATCATTACCCTTAATTAACCCTTAGGACGGTTTTGCACCCTTGTTAACCCTTAACATTAAGGCCTTATTAAGGCTTAACCCAAGTTAAGGCTTAGCCCTTAAGCAGAACACTGACTTTCATTGACAATATGCCCTGGATTGTTGCAAAAGACCACCTCGGTGCACTTGAGAATAGCGCACTTCGGCGTGATGTACACCGGCAACAGGGCCTTTTCCACAAGGAGAGGGTGATCGGGCAAATTTAAAATGAATTTTTGCCTTCGAAATGCGTGTAAACAGGATTACCCAGCGGCCTGTCGGGAAATCCGACTCTTCCCGGTCACTGATCTGTCTATGGCGGCTCGACAAGACTGTCTTCAATGGACCGATTGGTCGTCCTCGTACACGCTGAACACGGAACCAAAACAAAAACTCGTTACAACATGATAATTTTTTTTACGAAGCGGCCCTGAACCACCGATGATGCAATTTGGACTCTCTGCAACGGGCCTACATATATGAACTGGCAGTGAACTCAAGGGCTCGGCGTGGACTCCTGCATTGCCTCCTCCCACATATCTTTCCTCCTTTCCTCCCGCCATGGACGTCGAATCTCAGCGGCGGTCCATAACTCTCAATCGCGACCAGGAGGAGCATGTTCATGCCTTGGCGAGGTCAATGTCCCATTCCGAAGATGTCGAAACTCCTCCTCTTTCACAAACGATGACACGTACTTCTCACCATGCCAAGTCCTCGAAGGAGGTCGTACAACTGCCCGAGCATCCCCTATCATAAACCACGTCTCCTCATTCAAACTCGACATATGTCAACCCGTTCGAAGATGTAAAATGTGACGAAAAGCTTGATCCACGTTCGGAAAACTTCGATTACGAGTCTTAAAAATTTATTTTTAAACTCGTTTTTACGCCGGTCCGTCAGCGCCAACCGACCTCGATTTTTTAAAGTGACGTATGGTGCATCGTGGTGGAATGCTTTCCTTAAAAGTAAATAAACGTGACATTATTTCCTTTTTAGGTACTTGCTTACTGTGGTGCAACTTGTCATTTGCTTGCATTACCCTTTCTTGCTTTGTCTATCGCGGATCCTCGGCCCGCTCACATTTGGGCCTGTAGTTTGGATGTGGGCTTGCATTATTGACCAGGCATTGACCGTTCTGAGACTCAACGGCAACACAGTTCTCTGCACGCCTTTGAACTACTGTACAACTGGCCACCCTGACTTATGTGGTCTGTCTGAACTCCTACCTGGGCAAAAAAAAATTGGGCCCTCATCAAAATTAATCAAATCCCTGAACTTGTTTGACCGCTGTTTTGAGTGATGAACCTCGTACAGAAATACGATGTGTCCGCTTTTGGAAGTTTTATTCTGACTAGTACCAATCATTTTGTAAATAAAGAGCAAATTTAATAGGGCAGATTGCCATCCTCATTTCTCGCTGAGTTCTCATTCAATTTCCCTGAAACTAGGCGCGTTCAAAAGCGGCCAGCCGGAGCATTCAGGTTGGGAGTAACAGAGAGGGGAATTTACCCGTGTGTCAGGTATTGCAGGCCATGAGATGCGTGAATCCAACTCCGCAGTAATTCTTTTCGCCTGAACCACGTAAATGATACAATAATGGCCATAGCTTGGTAGTTGATTAGTTGAAGTTTGTGATTGGTTATTACAGTGGATTCCGTACTATCATTTCGAGTTGGGTTCGGAGATTTTGTAGAGTGAGGTATGGCCATAGGTATTATTAGGGATCAGAAGTCTCATAATTCATCAGAATAAACAAATCTGACACGAGCCTGAGTGCGTTTCGCGAAATGCTAATCGTATTCTGAGTGATTATTTTGAATTATTTTAAATCCGGTTAAAAAGCCCATGTGATGGCCTCAAAAATTTTAAGCAGGCACTAAGCAGGCGCAGCATTCTAAGGGATTGGGACTTGGGTCAATTTCGTTCTGAATCCAGGATCCTGAATGAGTGCCTCGAGATGTAGTCAGGCTCAGCGCTAGCACACTGAAAGATTGGTGTTTTTTATTGTTGATTGAGAGGAGCATACACAAGTGCGAACGAAAGCATGAGATTTTCAAGCAGGTGCCGGAATCCGTGGGATTCGGGATATTTCTGAACGGAAGCATGAAATATCCAAGCAGGCACAGCACTCCGAGGATTAATACTTCTTTTGGATTGAATGAAGGCGTGAAATTTTCAAGCAGGCGCAGCACTCCGAGGATTGAGTATACTTCTTTTGGATTGAACAAAGGCGTGATATTTTCAAGCAGGCGCAGCACTCCGAGGATCGAGTACACTTCTTTTGGATTGAACAAAGGCATGAAATATTCAAGCAGGTGCAGCACTCCGAGGGATTGAGTATACTTCTTTTGGATTGAACAAAGGCGTGATATTTTCAAGCAGGCGCAGCACCCGAGGATCGAGTACAATTCTTTTGGATTGAACAAAGGCGTGAAATATTCAAGCAGGCGCAGCACTCCAAGGGATTGAGTATACTTCTTTTGGATTGAACGAAGGCGTGAAATTTTCAGGCAGGCGCAGCACTCCAATGGATTGAGGATATTGTTTTTGGGGACAACTCGGTAATTGAAATTGAAGTTGTCCATGTTCAATTATATATGAAAAAGGCCGGAGGCCAGACGAGTTTTGCCATGCACCAGCAATGGCCCGCAAGCCCAAGTATCCATGCTTGGCTGAGATCTGTTGTGAAAATTGCCTCTCGCGACCCGGAAAACTTTCCTGTCCGCACTGATTTGAATCTAACTAATTGTGTACTTAGCGAAGAACCACTGGCGTCTCTGTTAAGAATCTTAATCACTTAGAGTAGACCTCGTGAACCTGCACAAATCAAGTATATTGATATGCGGGTTACGAGTTGTAGTGGTAAGTGGTTAAGAGTAAGTTGTCTACATCTATTTGTAGACGGCTCTTTTATACGGCCAATAGCCGCTTAAATATAACATGTAATTACAACGGCAAATAAGCCGTATAATATTCAAGATGGTTGGTAATCAACCCTAAACGGGGCGGAGCTTAACACTCTCCCCTTTAAGACTAAGTCGTAGTCTTCAACCAATGATAATATAGTGAATGATCATCGTAATGATTTGTGGACGTGCATATACAAGATAGTAGCTATCAGAATCATCCTAGCATGCATAGGACACTCGCATCTGCATAACTATGTGCGACCAATTTCGCGAATGTTACACTTCAATTTGTGCTGGCAACGGCGGTGCCATAAATTCTTTATCGATCTCTCGTATGTCGTTTCCGACTTTAGCCACCACGTCGTCCAGGTTAATATCCTGCGTAGAGGTGGTTAGCAATGGACTTGTTATTTGTCCGAATGTGAATGGAGTACTAGACGTACTCGATGTCGACGCGCGTGGACGCGCGGACCCGGTTGCGCGACGAATCGCGGCG
>JARJLF010001695.1:0-65839 GCA_029378395.1 Mycena leptocephala | reverse complement strand
AGATGTATTGACGAAGTCGGGAATTTTCTCGGTCCTATCTTGCAAGGGATCCTCGAGCGTACCGGCTTGCACGGCGTTGTGATTCTGGGGGGTCCCATTCCGAAATACGGGGGTGATCTTCGAACGTGTTAGTAAGTCCAGACCTCCAAACGGTTAACTAGACTGACGAACCCGACAGCGTTTCCTATGGCCGTAATAGGACGCACAGTGCACAGCACATGCACAATGGGCTAAGGAGCGTTGGGACACCCAAAGTGGTCGGTCTCATGAAGGAATATCTACAAACCGCATTCAGTAAGTCGACAACGTTTATGTACATATTGATTATGCGACTTATCCAGTCCCAGCCCCCAGGATATTGCAGAGCAGCGCTGCCGATGCATTGGTGGGTGCGAAGTATACCATAGACGAGGAGGATCAATCCGTCGCGACGACTCCGCCGACTCGGACTCTGAGGAGTCTGATTCCTCGGCCTCCGACTCGAACGAGGACTCGGGACGATTCAGACGCGCCGGCGAAGAAGAAGAGAAAGCGGGGTAGCAAGGGGAAGGAACCGAAGAAGAAAACAGCGTCAAAGGCGCCAGCCAAAAAGCACCTGTGAAGAAGGCCCCATACAGCAGTGAGCCCCCGCCCATCCTCGCCCACAGAGCCGCCCGCCGCTCCCGAAACGCACGCCTCGGACGACGGAGATACCATCAAGTCAGCCGCCTGACCATGGCTCAGATCATCGAGAAGACGCTCACGAGCAAAACCGTCACAACGGATACGAGGGCGCCGCCGGGACTCTCGTACAATCAGACGAGGAGTGGAATATTGCGCGCAATCAGATCCTCCTCAGGCCTCTGCGGGACGAGATAAGAGAAGGCTTGGCCGATATCGGGTTAGGCGGGGCGAAGAAGAAGCCAGCAGAGCGCAAGAAGCGTGCAGGTGTGGAATCCGACGCTGCAGACACGACACCACGCAAATCGCGGCGTCTCAATCCCGAAGAACCGCAGATGCCCGCAGCTGACCCCGGGAGTGCGACGCACGCGATTCCTGCGTCTACCCCCACAGCCACAGAGCAAACTTCAGTGCTCCCTGCGAGTCAGGCGCCGCTCCCGCCCGCCGCGACTCCCCCGCCACACATGACGCCGCCGCCAACTCAGCAGCAGGCGCACCCGACCCGCTCCCCGCGAGTCAGCCGCCGCTCCGCCCGCCGCGACTCCCGGCGTGACTCTCCCCCCGCCATTACACATGATGCCGCCGCCCACTCAGCAGCAGGCGCACCCGACCCCGCTCCCTGCGAGTCAGCCGCCGCTCCCACCCGCCGCGACTCCCCCGCCATTACACATGACGCCGCCGCCCACTCAGCAGCAGGCGCACCCGACCCCGCTCCCTGCGAGTCAGCCGCCGCTCCTGCCCGCCGCGACTCCCCCGGCTCCGCTCCCTGCGAGTCAGGCATCGCTCTCGCCCGCCACGACCCCCCGCCATTACACGCGACGCCGCCGCCCACTCAGCAGCAGGCGCACCCGACCCCGCTCCCTGCGAGTCAGCCGCCGCTCCTGCCCGCCGCGACTCCCCTGGCTCTGCTCTCTGCGAGTCAGGCGTCGCTCTCGCCCGCCGCGACTCCCCCGCCATTACACGCGATGCCGCCGCCCACTCAGCAGCCGGCGCACCCGACCCCGCTTGCGGTGGATGTCGTTATCCCTGCCCACGCACCTGCTTGGCTCCGCGACGCTGTGGCGTTGTTCCGCACGGAGGTTTGGGGTGCCACTTCACCTCGGTGCTCGCAGCGCTGGTGAGGGTGGAGACCGCCTTCGGGTTCGACGAGCAGACGTACGGCGTCGTGCCAGCGGATCATCGGCCGAAGGCCATAGCTACCTGGATCAAGGGCGGCGTACTACGAAGACCACTAAAATCCCGGCAATAAAGAATGTCCAGTGATACGCAGAGGAATGGTCGCGATGGTGGACTTTTTGCAGCCGCCGTGGCGACGTCGAGGCCGCGATGGAAATTTGGTGACCAGAGGAGACGCGACTTACGGGGGGATAACGAGTGGGTTCCCTTGACAAGCCGGGGCCCAACGGATGTCTTAGCCTCGTCGCCGGACTGTACTTTTGGGGTGTCTGCAAGGATCAGCCTGACGACATGAAGCAGCGCTGGATCTTGGCGGTGCAAGATGTGGCGTGGATGCTCAAAGGTCTCGCTGAGTCTATGAAGAGGACGAAGCCGTACACTTATTAGTTCTGCCGTGGAATATTTTTTCATTTCGTACATCCTTTCTGACTCGTCGTGCTCTTTGTTTACCGATCGTAGTCTATCATGCTTACCTATCGTAGTGTTACTTGCAGTCCTTTCATTTTGATATGCTTTCCCGTTATTTAAAAAAAAAAATATACATGCTTTGTTTGAGTCATTGAAGTTGTATGTGAGTACACTGTGCTCGAGAGAAGAAATATAAATGGACAGGTAAATAAAGAGCGGTATGGACGTCAAAGTCGAGATCTATCAGGGTGTCCGTGAGCAGGGTGTGATGGCGTGCGATAACGGTGTGAGAGCGCGATAACAGTATGAGGTGTGCGCGAGAAGGGCGTGTGGCGCGCGGAATATAGAGAGGGAGGTGACGCGGTATGACGGCAAAGTCGGGATGCAGCTGCGCTGGGGCGTGTGCGCGGAGTAAGGATCCCCAGGGGTAGAGGTATACCCCAAGGTCAGAGGTAAGGTACAAGGAGGTAGGGTAGAGGTCAAGACATTTTGAAACCTCCCAAACCTTTGGCATACCTTGACAGGTCTGGAGGTACCAAAGGTATGGCCAATCTGTGGTCCCAGCTTACTTTTTGGAGGTTGAAATGCAAATTTTCTGGTTATGGAGCAACCTCAGATTATATATTTGTGATTGATTGTATAGCACCTAGGATCCTTTCATTTGTACAGTTGTCAAACCATGTGACCTTTTGTTGAGGTCAGTAAGCTTTTTGGTTTAAGCCAATTAACTTCTTCTCAGTACATTAGAGTCTCAAAAGAGATTTGTTTAGACTGCAAACAGCAAAGTAGATGTTTCTGATGAATATCAATCAACATTTATGCAAGAATGGCTGAGGACCTTTCAAGGTAGACCTCTGAAGGTTGGGAGACAGGTATTAGAGGTATACCTCAAGGTTTGGGAGGTAAGGTAGAGGTATACCTCCTAGAGGTCAGAGGTTTTGGAGGTAGAGGTAGAGGTTAGCCCCACCATACCTCTACCTTTACCCCTGGGGAACCTTAGCGCGGAGGAGCGGGCGTGATGGCGCACGATAGGGCATAAGGCGCGATAAGGGAGCGAGCGGGCCTGTGCGAATTGGACTGTGGCGAAATGAGCGAGAACAATTAACAAGAGCAAGAGCAAAACGCACCAAAAAAACTGGGTGAAGTCGGCCCGCCCGCGGCGGCGAGAATGACGCCGGACGATAAGGGCTAGGTGAGGAGCGAGAGGAAGCACAAGTGATGACAAAGCATCTGATGCGCCAGCGGAATAGGCGCCTGGGCCAGCCAAAATAGCGCCGGGCAAGGCGCCACGGGCAAGGGTAGATTCGGGAGCACCAAAATGGCGGGGAGAATCGGAGTCGCGGGGAAGCCACCCCGATATGGATGCCTAACCGAGGACGGGGAAATCCACCCATCAACCAGGTTTTTTGCAGGATTCCAAGGGAATCACCAAGGAGCAAATAAAGGGCAAATAAGAGGCTACCGAGGGCCCAAAAATCAAAAAATTCCCCCCCGCAAGCGGAAAGGTATATGTGTGAAGCCAGCCAGGGCCTGGCTGTGTTCAGGCTTTAGGCTCATGTCCCCCTGGCTGTGTTCAAGGTTTTAGTCTATATATTACAGCTAGGGCTCCCAAGGTCCATCGACATCCTCGATTGCAGCCCGCTTGAGCACAGGAGCTGGAGTGGCTGGAATGCGATGAGCCACCTGAGAGGTGGACTGTGTCCCACTGATTTGCGAGGAGGACACTGGATCGGGGCTGTCAGACATCTGGGACCCGTCAAAATTGGTTTGGGACCAGTCGGTGAGTGGTTGAGACAAGTCAGAGGACTGTGTGAGTGCATTGGATAGAGGTGTGTTGTCATCATCATCTGGAGACCCAGAGCGTCCCGAGCCCTTGTGATGATGACTGCGCTCTGCTAGGTGCCAATAGGTGGTGGTGGTAAGGGCAAGTAGAGAGCGTTCGTCCTTGAGGGAGATAATGGTGTCGCTGCGCGAGACTGTGGTAGCAGTAAATGTGTGGTTTTATTTAGAGGATTTTGATACGCCCCAGAGAATATCTGGTCGTACGGTTCGCTATTCTAATGTACAGAGGAGAATCCGCCCAAAGTCTAGCCTTCCCTGAATTTTGTAACACGTCCCGTTCTACAATCCTGTCGAGGAGCGGACGACTGTTTAGATGCGATGCGGTTTCCGTTGTTATAAACGCTATGGGCCGTTCTCGGTTCTTTTGTATACAGCTACCCTTGGTCCTTCTGACCTCTTCTGGGTGCTTCGTGCGCTGGGAGGCCCTAAACTTTTTTCAACGACTCCGCTCCTGTCTGCCGTTCCGTTCTTTCCAAGTCCGTTCCCTACCAAACTCTCTACAAATTGTCTTCTTCTTTCCGTTCGCGAGCTCTAGCGAGCGGAGTCGGCTTCTTGAGAGCTGCGATGAAGGTCGATACCCGTTCCGATCGATGCGAGCGGTCGGGGAGTTATACAACTCGAGCGGTGACTGGCGTGGTGCTCGAGATCGCTGTTATGAGGGGCGGTCCGTACAGCGGCGGACATCCAAGGCGGCGGTTCGATGTTCTGCCAGGCGCAGCCCTGGAGACCTTGTTTTCGTAGTCGGCGTACCCTGGTGAGCGGTACTTGCGTATCACTTAAGATGCGCTGGTAGTTTTAGATGGGAAAATTAGATGTCTTTATTCGTAGCAGCGTCTCGTATTTATAGGAAATCGACCCTCTAGCACTGCCTTCTACACGTTCCTTTTGCTCTTCTCCGACTCATCGCATTCCGTTCCCTAAATTGGGAGCACCCCATGCTCCTTTGACTGGTTCCGTCCGTCTTTGTGACTCGAAGGAGGTTCCCGCTCCGTTCCTGAGCTGCGCGTGGGAAACCCGCTCGACGAACGCATGGCGCTCCAGTTTCCGCTCTCAATTCTTCCTTCCTGAAAGCTGTGCACGAATTCTCCGCTCGCCGAACGCGTGCTCCTTCAGTCGGGAAGTATTTCCGCTCTCAAATCCCTGTTCCTGGAGGCTATGTGCGAGATTTCCGCTCATTGGACACATGCTCCTTGTGTCGGGAACGATTTGCGCTCCTAGTTCCACGTTCCAGATCCCATGCACGAGTTTTCCATTCCTTAGATCTCGTCTTGGTTGGCCGTTCTTCCCTGATCTTATTCTCCTTATTCGTTTTGTTGGTCCTCCTCCCGACTTGAACGTCCTATTCCTTCTTGAAGGCCGCTCCACGAGCTTCCTAACCATACCCTACTTGATTTTATTTCGTTCGGCGCCTGGCTCGGCTTCGCCGGCGAGGTGGAGCCGAGCGAGGCGAAGCGGAGGGAGGCGAAGCGGAGGGAGGCGAAGCGGAGGTGAGCGCGAGGCGGAGGTGGAGCGCGAGGCGGAGGTGGAGCGCGAGGCGAAGGTGGAGCGCGAGGGCGGCGGTGAAGCGCGAGCGGGAGTACCAAGGTGGCGCGCAGCGGGAAAAACACAGGGCGCGCAGAGTCGGGGTCGCAAAACGGCGGCGCGCGTGCGAGCGGGTTTCCACGCCGTTGTATTCTTCCTGGGGCGTGCGTTTGAGTTGTCGATCGCAAGGTCAGCGAGCGGCGTTGCAGATAATCGATATCTACGCGCGCCGTTCCGCTTTCTTTCTTCGCGTGCCGTTCTTTCTTTCTTGCGCGCGCGTTTAGTGTCGGAAAGTCGGCGAGCGGCGTTGCAGATAATCTATATTACGTGTGCCGTTCCGCTTTCTTTTCTTGCGCGTGCGTTTAATGGTTGGCCAATTTTGCTGTAGTGCGTGCGGGGTCGGATCCGTTTTATGTGAGTGCCATGTGTAAGGCGTTGAATCGGGGATGTGCTCTGCCTTATTTGGGGAAGCCGTTTCCGCTTCGTATGTGCCGTTCCAGAGCGATCACAAAGTGATGGCTCACATCTCCTCTCTACTTCGAATGCCAATCGTCCCTGGTCGGCCACACTATAAAAGATATGCCCTCCCCCTTCTTTTGTCCCCCACTAGATGGACGTGTACGCTGTTGGCCGATTCCACCGATCTGTTTCCCCGTTCTTGCTGGACCTGTACGCTGTACCGGCGGGGGACTTCGCCGCTTCCTGGAACATGACCTCCGTCCCAAGGTCTTCCTTATCTCGCTGGGTGTTTTCGAAGATCGCTGGTGCACCCGTTCCGTTCCTTCGCTGACTGCCGACGAGATGTATAACATTCGCGTTTGCATGCGAATTCTCGTGATCATGTGGTAAGATTGGATCCAGTTATCCCGCCATGTCTCCCTCGTTGACCTCCGTTCGTTAAAAGTATTATGCCGCTCGGATTCGTCAAAACGAACTTTGAGGATTATTTTCTCGTTTTAACACCCCATTGGAAGCATCGTGGATGCTATACCAGATCATGGCCCTCCTGCATGCCGTTGGCTTTGACGGAGACGATGGTCCTGTCGAGCGGGGATTCGTCCTATGCAAATGGCGCTCGCTCAAACGGATTTCCTGCTGCGCAAGGCAGCGGAGTGCTTTTCGATTCAGCGGAGCGTTGATAAATTGGGCGAGCTGGAGTATGCGACTACGACGTTCATCATACCATGGAAGCGTTCTTCGAATCGCGCCGCCCTCCTTCGAGTTTCAGTCGGATACCTATTGCTGACGCCGTTCTGCCGCGATTGAGTTACTCGAGGAGTCGGAACACTGGACGGAAGCGGAGCGGGTGGTGGAAGCGTGCCTTATCGCAGTGTCGCGAATGGACGGGTCTATCCGAGTTGAGACGAAGCGAGACGGAAAGGTACTTCGCGTGTGCAAGGACAGCGTAGGAATCGTCGTGGCGGACATGGTATCTGCCCTTCGCCTGGCGACACGATTTCTGACGTATCCAAAGGAATCCGCCGCTATTCCTCTGTCGGGGAAGGGAGTGTCGATGCTTTGTGCTCGGATGATCAACTCCGCTCCCTCAAGGTCGAAGAGTGGCACCCTGTGATCTTTGGTTTCGAGGAAACGTAATCGCGTAGTCGTTATCTGTTTGTACCGTTCGCCTATAAAATGCCCTCTGTTGTTGCCCGCTATTTCCCCTGTGTTCTTCAATGGGCCCTCCTCCGCTCTTGTTGAGACGTGGTCCCTACGAGATGGCGGAAATCTTTCGGATTATCTTGGAATATTGCAGCGCCGCCACACTCTTGTTCCCCTACACATATCATCTGCAATGGAGCGGATTATACGTCCGTCGGTGTATCTGCTGATGAAAGTCCTGAAGCCGAGCGAAGCGGAGTTCTGGCGCGATAATAGTGATATAAATTACGTGGATTCGGCCATGATCCGCCAGGCCATGGAGTGGATCGTCACTGTTTTGGTAGGGCGAACTTTTTAATGGTAATTTTCCGCTCCTGATCGCTCGCTTGGCATGCTTGTAGGCGGAAATTATCGTGTATGGGGGGCAAAAACCATCAACAGCCCAGATTCAACATGGCGTATTGCAGGGAGCGCGGGCGCTAGGTTTTCGGGGTCATTGTCTGGTCGGCCTCCTCGATCTTCAATTAATACTTCTGCGCTACTGCCTCGACACCTGGACGTGTTTTCCGCCGCCCGGTCAGGATTTATGGGTCACGCGTGCTCTTATAATCGCGCGATTGTGGAATTTCATAGAACCTGAAGCGGAATTCCCAGAATATCTCCCAGGATCGGAAGCGGAGTTGTGGATCGGCTTTTGATGGATCTGTCGCGTAGTGTCTGTACGTTTTGGGATGTCGGAGAGTCTCCGTCCTAGTATAAAGTCTGGTGCCTTTTGTGATTTGAGTCCCAACCCATATCGTCTTTGGCTCCCCTCCTTCCCATGGAAAATGTTCACCCGTCTGATTTTCTCCGAATTATGGGAGGCCCTGCAGGTCGCGCCATTGCCTCCGATGTTGATCGCGCGTGCAACGTCTATTAATGATGGAGATCGAAGATAGCGAATACGCGCTTGGTGAAGGGTGGACGCCATCTTTGCCGATCCCCGCGATCCTGTCGCGCATTGTCCGCCCGTCGATTTACATTGTCCAGCAGGCGGTCAACCCTTCGTTTTCCGTCTTGGAAGGCCATTTTCATCTTCCCGAGAACACGCTTTGCCGCTTGCGTTCGGCGCTGCGCAAAATACTGGAAGTCATAGTCGTGCCGCTCGTCTGCTCCATCAATCCGCCCTCATGACCACCGTTGTTTTAGCATTTGATATCGCTTCAGAACCCCGATTATCCGTCTCATGTCGAGATATGGAACGCCAGTAGCTCAGTGCATCTCCTTCCGCCTGATCTGCCCGTCTCCGATCGATGTCGAGGCGGATTTCAAATTCTCGATCACCTCATCAGGCAATACAGCTTCCGTGGTCAGGCGACTTCCGACGGGCGCGATTTGGAGGCGGGATTGCAGCATCTCATGCGTGTTTCTGGTTGCTGGAGTGTTTTGCTTGGTACCAGAGGAGAATATCCTGAGTACGAAAGGAGTGGAAGGATGATGCGTCGTCCGACCCTGATCGGATGGTGAGTTGTCGGGAAGAGGGCTCCGCTCGTGTAGATCGTCGCAGTTCGCATCATAGAAGCCCCGATTACGAACTGGTTCGTTTCCGTCCCCCTATATAGTGCCGCTCGATCTTGTTCCGCAGCAATGAATTTGTCTTCGACCGAGTTTGTCCGTCTGCCGCCGTCCCAGCTTATGGACGCTGCCCTTGCGTCTTTTCTCCCTACCAGAGTTTCCCCGTCCTCCGTCGAGAGCTGGCACCCCGATGACTCCTTGTATGGGAGCCTGGTCGCCAATATCCGTCCTTCCGTTTTCTACATCCAAATGTTTGTGAACCCCTCGTTCGATGCCGCTCCGCCGTTCGTTGCTTTGTCGTTCGAGGAACGCATCTCCGTTCGCAGGGCCATACGCGACGTTCTCGCGTTCTTAGTAAGGGGTTCCTCGCTCATCAGTCGCTTGTTGTTTATGCGTGGACAGGACGCGCTCTTGGAGCGCCACTTTCCCGACACCAAATCGCTGGATTGTCGCGCCGCCGTTCCATTGTCAAGGTCCCCAGCCGCTCTGCGACCATGTTCCTCACGCTCTCCTTGTTCATGAAGGAGTACGGCTTCGAGGGTGACGAAGACAAATCTTCCCCTGCTGACCGCTTTGTTCGTGCCGCAGATATATTCCGTCGGGCGTCGAGCCTCGCCGCCCGTGGTGCTGGCGCGAAGATCGAGTACGACCATTTTCGTATTAATGGGGAATTAGCGCCGGGGCGCAGAGTCGGTCGGAAGCCAGTCGAAGTTTGATTGCCGGAGTTGCTTTAAGTAGTCCGCTCCTTGTTGTAGTTTCCTCAGTCTTCTCCCAACATAGATGGCTCTGCGATTCACCCTCTTGAAAGACATCTGCAGGCCCGCTATCGGTTCCGATCGCTCCCGCTCGCAGTACGAGGTCTTCTTCGTCGATTTCGATACCCAGGCAGAGCTAGTCCAATACCTCTGCCGTCCCGAAGTCGTAAATTATTGCCATAACGTGCTTGGCCCGCTGCGCGACGTAGTGTCGCTTATTCACGATCGCTTCCGCGTCCGCCTTCCCTTCCCAAGGACGCGCCGTGGCTTCGGCGTCACTTGGCCAACTTTCTTCATCATCTTGTTCGTTATTTTCTTTAATTTCCGTTCCCGCTCGTCGCCCTGACGCTCGTTTCAAAAGGGAACTGTAGCACGCGCCATTGGTCCAGACGAATCTGTCGGTCGCGGGAAAGCGTATCCCGACTCCTTCCTATACTTGCTTGACGTATATGGCGCGGCTCATCAAGAAGTTCGGTTACGACGGCGACAACATCGAGCATCTCGAGGAGCATTTTCGGGAAAGCCTCAGAATCGTTCGCACGCACGCGACCGACACGGCGATGGCGATGTCCGCTCGCTTAGCCGAGGTTGCCAGGGAGTCCGCCACTTCGACGCCCGAGTTACTTGTAATCCCCGATATTCATGCCAACCCTCCTTCTTCGTCCATTACTCACCGCTCCTTTGTCCAGGGAGAGGGATCGACGCAGACGTGAGCAGGAGTTCGGTGGGATCGGGTAGCGTTAGCTCTTTTGATTTGTAACGAGATCCGCTCGCGGAGATCCCGATTTGTCGGACGCAATAAATGTCGAAACACGTTTCTTCTCCTTTCGGACTTATAGTGCGTCTGGTTCCCATAAATAAGGAAAACCCCTCGCCGCTCGCCCTTTAGTTGTCTTTGTCTGGTAGAATGTCGGCCCCTCTCGAAACCCAAGGCCCGCGCACAGTTTCCCAGTTGTGCGAGGTTCCGACCGCCCTCCGTCTCCTCCTTCCGCCCTTTCTTCTTCGTCTCCCGGACTTGAATTTCTACGGCGGCGAACCGGATGGTCTTCTTCGTTATTTTGTCGAAGTCGTGGGGCCCTACGCCCGCCTCATCAATAAAGGCTTCCCGTCGCGTGCCGCCTGCTCTGCCGACGTTCCCGATTCTACCAAGGTTTTCATGTTGCCGCACGTCGCCAATCTTCTGTGATTCCTTGTGCGTTATTGCTTTGGCTCGAGCGGCACTGCTACCTGCTAATTCTCCGTCCTCTGTAGGGTTTGGCGCACGTAATTGCTACACAGATCGCGACTTTGACAGGTCAGGGGGTTCCCATCCTGCCGGAGACTATTCGCACGTTGGTCCTCATGCGCAAGTTTCACATCTTCCTCGGCCAGCCGTCGTATGACTTGGGGAATCGCAACCAGGACACGTTGTTCCGTTTGCTCGGCGACATGCTTGATTCCGCCCGCTCCCTTCGCAAGGAAGCGAGGATCCCCTGATATCCCGTACTCCCGTGGTTTGGAACACGTCCCCTGCGTTCCTTCCTGGTCGGCCGAGGAGATTCTTTTACTCCGCGCTCAGGAAACGGTTGATCCTTGGGTCGGTGAGAAGTACTGGGTTAGGGAGTGCGTTCAGGACGCGAGCCGGTTGGGGAAAGATCTTGCTCGTATGCTTGCGCAAGTCGAGGGAGTGGACTGGTACCCTGACCTGCCTGTATACGCCCGGTAGTAGAACTCGAAGTACGCTCTGACCGCCGTTCTCGATTCTCGAGCGGAACAATTAATGTTTGTTTTTCGAAACGTCCGTTCCTTCGTTCCCGCTCCGCTTAAGATTTCATATAAAAAGGGGGGTTTCTTGCGCTTCTTCCATCCTGTTTCTTCCCCGTTCTTCGTTCGGCGCTTGCCAGAGCAGGAATATGAGTACCTCCTCCAACGAGATCTCGTTGATTCTCCTTCACCATCTGCAACCGCTGCTCCCTCCGACCAATAACCCTCGAATGTTTCGTTACTTGGACTCGCTGTGGATATCCCATGTCCGTTCCTTGGCGCAGGTTATCCATGACTGCACGTTTGGGCGAGACGTCACGCAAATTCCGATCGACATGATGAAGCAGCTTCGCGCGGGCGTCCAGACCGCCATGTCAAACATGGCCTGTCATCCTTCTCTTCGTGTTGCGTTCGTTACTTACTTCCTTGTTTTTTCGTTCCGCTCCAGGTCGCTCTCGGGCTGAGTAGAACCCATCAGGGACACCGACCCTAGCGCCGTTTCCGAATACTACGTCCCTTCCTTCGCGACGTTGACCTTCTTCATGATGGAGTGGTTCGTGAACCTGATCGGCTTCGACGGCGACGAGAACGTGAGCGTGCGGGAATCCGTTTTCGCCGCTCTCGATGCGCTTCAGCACGCGATGATCGTGCGCTCCGATTATTATCGCGTTCCACTCGACGCGCCCGGTTTCACGTTTGATTCCATGGACCCTTATGATTATGGTGTGGGTCGCCACACGAAGGATCTTCAGATCCACGAGGTCACGTCGAGCGGAAGACTCGCCCATCGATTCGGAACGGCTCTTCCTCGATATGAGCCAGACCTCGGCCCCGCTGGATACCGTTTTCCCGTCTGTCCTCCTGAACACCGTCTCATTCGTACTCGTCCCAACACCCCGGCCGATACTTTAGTCGGTGAATAGTTTCCGCCCGTCTGCGTCCGTTCGGTTAGTTAGTATACTGATGTAGCCGGACTTCTTTTTCCCGTTCCTGTATCAGAGAATCATGCCTAGACTTCCGCGTAATCGAGTATTTGTGTCCGCTTGTTGCCTCGTTCCTGTTTCCACTCGGCAATCTTTCAAGTCGGATCGCTGTCCTGCGCTCCCGCTCGTCTTTCTTGTATAAGAGCAGAGAGGTGGTACACAGAGTCGTCCCCACATGTCCACCTACACCATAGACGATGGCGCTGAATCCTTGTTGGGTCTCTCGCTCGACAGAGCAACCCTCTTGTCGGATTTCTATATTCCGCCCGAGGGCTATCCCCGATTCTGGCAACATCGCCTGCGCGCCTTTGTTCATGGCATTATGCGAGCGGCGACACACGATTTCCAGTTCCTCGACTTCCTACCTTCCTACCCGCTTGCTGAGCACCGCAAACTCTGCTCGTGGGTCGAGGTATTGCTTTGGCACCTGGTAAGGTCAGACTCCGTCCGCTCCGTCGGAAGCACGCTGAATTTCGCTCATTTCTCCTCCTAGCGCCTTGTCGTGAAGACCATAGAGCATCGTCGTTTGAGCCTTGCTCGCAACGAGATAGCCTGGGCGGCCGTTGACGTGACTGTCCCTGGGGAGGCCTTCCACATGCTGCAGCTCGTGTCTTTCTCTGCCACTTTGTCGGATACACGAATGGCGACGACTCCATCGAGAGTCTGCGCCCTACCGTCCTTTTGCCTTTGATTGGGGCGTCGTCCAAGCAGATAATCATGACCGGATGTCGAGGAGAATATCCAGAATACGATCGGAACGGTCGCCTGCAGTATGCCGACTTGCTCCGCTCGCCTTGCCCTCCACCTTTCCTGTTTGGCGGCCAGGTTCCGATGTCCAATCCTTCCCTGCAAGTCCTTACCGCTCCTATGGGTGTGACTGGTACGTCTCCGACCCGATTTACCCCTGCGCGTTTGCTGGTTGTTCGCATATTTTCTCAAATCTGTCCCCCAGGTCCATCGTCTATATTTTCATTGGAGGACCGTTCTGTCGAAACAGGAGCGGAGGCCTAATCGTCGAGAACGATTTGCCCGCCGCTTGTTTCTTCTTTCCCGTCCGTTCTTCGTGGGCACTTGGTTGAGTTGTATCCGCCATAATTTTTCCAGGAAAGGAAATCTTCCGCTCCTCGTAATCCTGTGTGTACAGGATCGAACCTGGCCTCGGTGCCTTCTTTTTATCAAATTTTCTTGTTCCCATTAGTCGTCCCGCTCGCGTTCTGTGTTGTAGTTCATGTAACTCCGACCTCCAATATATTTCCGTTCGCATTTTTCCTGGGTCGCAGCGGTTTCTCCCAACACCTATTAGTGCGAGTTGCCGCGTCGCTTTGTAAGTTTCTTTCGCGACTCTTCCGAGGGTGATCAAGTCCCCATCGGTCGCGTGGCCGCCGTCGCAGACGATAGCCCCATTTTCCGTTATCAGCTGATTCTTCGTCGATCTCCGCTCCTTTGTTGATATCTTCGATACTCCAGATTGATTCTGGCATGCACATGTGTTCTTGAATCGGAATGCGGGGGCCAACCGCCATGTATCTTCGTGTACGGATGCCGCCGTACTCCCAATATTCGATAGTCTGAGTTCCGCTCCGGTATCCCGAGCGGCAATATTCTCTGAACGTTATATCCTGTTTATGCGATTTGTCCAGCGTTCTTCCGCCTGACTTCCGTTCCCGTAAAATGAAGACCTGCGTTTAATCAAGAAGCTCCGCTCCTCGCTTATTCTCCGTTCCTTGTTCATTGCTTCTTAGATGACTTGTTCCGTTCCCTGGAAACTGTTACGGCATCCTAGCATCAGTCCCTACCTTCTCCGCTCCGCCTCCTGTCGTCGTTACCCAGCGAACCTTTCCGCTCGCCCGCTTCGTATCCTCCGCGTTCTAAAAACGCTGCTTTGTCACGGGAGCAAGTTTGGTTTGTTTAGATCATTCTTTGATGGTCTGTCTCGGCTGCGGGTGGCTGCGCTTCCTTTGTCGTATTTGCTTCCGCTCGCGCCACCCGTCCCCGCTCCTTCATTCCTCTAAAATCTCTTCCTCTCTCCCTTCTACGTTCTTTCATGGGTCCCCGTTCTTCCTCGTGTCCCAAGCCTGTCCCCAAGTCCATCCTCAAGAAAAAATACTCTCGCGAAGTTACACTGTACGCCCCTGACATTGAAGTCGTCGTGGTACCCGATTCCAGCGACGAGCAGGAGGAAGAAGACGACGAGGACGACGAAATGAATGACGAGGAGGATGAGTTGGACGCTCCCTCATCCCCTTCCGTCCCTATCACCCCCAAGAAACCTAAGGTCGTAGCTTCGGCTCCCTCCTCTTCGTCTTCTTCCCGCCGTCGCCATCCCCGCTCTTTTCGTCAACGCCTCTCGTCATCGCGCCTGGTCGCGGTTCCTGGTCCCCGCCCGAGCTCACAGTCGGCCAGCTTGAGGACGACAAAGCCACGCTGGAGCGGTCAATGGACAAACTGGCCGTCCGTCTCCAAATCTGGAGGATCCTTCGTGGCAACCGTACCCGTGGACCCGGTCCCGCCCTTCATTCTTCCAACCGCCGCTCCGCCATCGATTACTCCGGGGAACCCGTCGTTCCCGCACACGTTGATGTTGAAATCCCTCGGAGCTCCCTCCTTCGGCTCCCATCGCAGAGCAACGCGCCCGCCTGCTGGAAATCAATACTCAGCAGAAGGAGGCCGACGCAGGCGTAAAGAGCGCATCGCCGCGATGGAGGCGCTCGAGGAGTTCCGCACTCGCTGCGAGCTCGAACACCCTTGGCGTTCTGGAAGCAGGTAGATGACGCGGAGCGCGTTCACAAGGCGGAGGTGCGGGCCTACGATGAGAAAGTTCGCGGGAGGGCGGACGAGCTGAGGCGGATTCGCGAGCGCTATGACAGGTACGCGGCTCAGTACGAGACCGTGAAGGGGCAGCTCGACGAGTTGGTGTCGCGGGCCGACCAAATCCAGTGCGGGATCCGCGCCCTAGCCTCTCTTTGGACGAGGTGCGACACGTCCACAACCTCATTCGCGCTGTCGGACACGAGGGGTCTCTTGGGGAGTACCTCGACCTTGTCATGGACCTCCTCCACCTGGACTCGCCAGCCATGGCATGGTTTACGAGCCGATCCCACAGCGCCGCGCCCGAAGATTCGCGTCCTCCCCCGCAGCCCGTCGCCTCGTCCTCGAAGAAGCGCACTCGCGACGGCGATGATATTCCCCGACCTCTCCCTCAACAAGACCTTCGACGGAGAGTCCTTTGACGGTACTTGAAGAGTCACATGGGGATCGCTTCCACGTTGGAGAAGAAGGTCGGGAGTGAGCGGATAGTTTTTGCCGGGGTACGTTTTCCTTATTCTTTTCCCTCATTTTCTCCTTTATTCTTTATCTAACCGTTCATCTTCTAGGGTTGCGAGCGGTGCGGGCGGATGGGCCCGTGTTTCACCACTCTCTCCGCGTCGTCGTCCGATAAGGGTGCGCAGGGGCGGTCGTGCCTTCCGTGCGTCATGGCGAAGAAGTCTTGCCGCCATGGGCAAGTTCTACATTTATCCCGAAACCGGTGCGCCTCCCCTTCTCTCTCTTTATCATCGTTATTCTTGTTGTCCTGAAACTTTTCTCTAGAGGACTTCATCTGTTCTCGAACGACCAACGCGCTGACCCCGTCGGCAATTCTTCCAACGACGAGCCCGCCGCCAAACGTCGCAAAGAGAAGCCCGCGTCAGTGAAGGAGGAGCCTGGCGTCGATCGCAAGGGAAAGGGGAAGGCGAGGAGTCGGCCCCCGAGTGGTGGAGGAATCCGCGTCAGCAGTTTCTTTGATGACGCAACCCGTCCCGACATCCTCCCCGACACCTCGTACAGCAGCGTCGCTGGGAGCCTGCGCTCACCTACGGCCTCGATGCGCTGACGCCTAACCCTGGCGACCGCCTCGACCGCATTCCGTCGTCTTTGCGCCGTGGGCGCACGATGAAATTTGGCTTCCCGCCTGAGGAATGTTTCGACGAGGAGCGCGCTCGTCGCTACGCCGCTCGCACCGCCGCGACGATGCAGTACTTCATGTACATGCATCGTAGCAACGCTCAGCTCGCGGGACGCGAGTTTATCTTGCGTCTGGTGGAGAACCTTCACCCTCTCCGCTACCGCCCTCCCTTATCCATCGGCCCAACCCCGTCGCTGCATAGCGATGCATATCCAGTCCCCGTGCCCGAGTTGCGCGGAAACGTCCAGTGGCGCGCCCTTCTCCACGCCTACGCCAACGAGCTGCCGATCCTGATGCACCACGCCCGGTCCGAGCTGGTCGAGGACGACCTTGAGCGCCTCGCCACGGGAGTTTTACGAGCCGGACTTCAGTGAGCTCGAGGGATTCAGAGCAGTGGACGCGTATCGGTGGATCACGCGCAATTCGATTTCGCTGGAGTTTGGCTCGCCTTGAGGACAAGGTGCGCTCCCTCGATTCTTGTTTCTTCCGTACTAAACCAATTTTCCTTCATTTCTTTTTCCAGTCTCTGTTCCTCCCCACCGACGAGCCCGCGTCGCCTGCGCACACCCCTCCGCCGCTCGACCTCCCGTCTTTGTCGAGCGCCATCGAATCTCTGCCCCGCTGGTCAACGATGCGCGCGCCCGCATGAACCGGCCCCTGAACACGATTCGACATGGGCTCCCGCGCCCCTCCGCTTTTATCTTTTGGCGATCCCACGCCGCTCCTTTCGCCGCAGCGCGTCGTTGATACGAGCACGCCCGCGCCGTCGTCTGTTGTCGCCGACCGCGCGGCGTCGGAGGTTGGAGGGTCTACACGTCCAACCCTCCGTTGCTCGCTCCGAGGCGGGCGACATCATCGTCAACACCGGCGGACGCGACGAGTCCTTGTCGCTCGCGCTGGACTCGGGTCCGGGGATCTTGGTGGAGCGCCGGCCGAAGAAACGTATCGATGGACGTGGAGAGGGAGGCAGGTCTGACGCCGAGACTCTGGTCTGGGCGCGATAGATTCTCGGAAGGTCGTTCGACGCGTTGGAGCAGGAGCGGGAGGTTTCTCGCGAGGGGACCGTCGGGGCAGAGACGGCGGGGAGAAGGTGGATTCTCGGAGGGTCGGTCGGGCGGGCGCAGCGTCCGCCTCCTAAAAACTTTTTCATCGTGCGCAGATCGTCGGGCAAACGGACCCTCAAAATAGTTTGTAATTGCTAATTGTTGTTGTCTTGCTCTGAGTTCGTCGGTGTATTTGTGGTATCCTGCGGCAAAGTTCCGCCCTAAAATGTAAATAATTTTTCTTGAAATGAAAGTGCTTCCTTGTGTTCTTCTCCGTGGTGATTTTCCGTGAAAAATATGTCCTTGTAAAGTCTTGAATTGGAGTGGCCTTAATGTCTGCGCGCGCCCGAACGGTAACGGGTTCGTTGTAAGAGCCTGTTGCGGTTCATTCGATGTTCTCTCCAGTTTCTATGCTGCAAGAGCAATCGGAGTCTCGGAGAACTTAAGCACGGACGAATATCATGGAACGGGAATTTTTATAAGGCTAGCCAGTCCAGAAATAGATAGGATAGTCAAATTTTTGAAAGACGGCCTTGTTTTTAAGCCCATGGTGAAGATATTTGTCCGTGCTCAGTGTTCTCTACTTGAATTCGACCCAGTTCCCCGCTCGCGCCTGCCGACTTCTTGCGTGCTTGGGACTCTTTTCTTGTTAGCTTTTCTCGCGTTGCTCGCTCCGTCCCCTTTTTCTGAAAGCCCGTCCTCTCTACTCCTGGTTTTTACCGTCCGCTCCGTTTTGTGCGCTCGGGAGTCCGTCCTCTCTACTCCTGGTTTTTACCTTCCGCTCCGTCTTGTGCGTTCGAGAGTCTGTCCTCTCTACTCCTGGTTTATGCCGTCCGCTCTGTTTATTCATGGGCTCCGACGTCCTTCCCATTCCCTCAATCCGTCGTCCGCGATATCTCTTGGTCCGTATCCCGCGTCGATCAGTTTCTTGTGTTTCAATCATCCTAGTGACAGGGATGATTACATCGGAGCGGGAATAATATGGTATGAGTCGGAAGGCCGCGTAGGGCTCAATCGCGACAGCTCCGTCAAGTTCTGAGAGAATATAGGCTCCGCCCGTGTTTCTTCTGATGACCCACCATGGGCCCAAAGTAACGGGGTTTGCTTTTGCGCGAAAGTTCGCTTTCAATCTTTGAGTTCCGAACTAGCACTAATCTGCCTGGCTGGAAATCAAAGTCGACGATCTTCCCCTCGTTGTCTTTTTCCCATTGACGGATGGAACGGAGACGGTCTTCATAAATCTGCGAGCGGAGGAGGTCCAACTCGTCTTCCCGCTTCATAAGTCGGAGCGCGCGAGCGGCGATCAAGTCCACGGTTGTTATTTCTTTGTCGAAGAGGGGAGCCATGTAAGTAGCTTCGGTTATGTCGAACGGAAAGAGGGTTCTACGCCGTGGGCCATCCAATATGGTGACCTGCCGGTCGCTTTACTGATTGAAACCCGTTCCGCCCAGAAAATGTAGAAAATCCGCTTGGTCCAAAGGGTCATGTCTCCTTCGCAGGCTTTGACAAGCGCCTCGCGAACGGGATAGTGTCTCCGCTCGATGACGCCTTGCGCTCTGGAGTTATACCCTGAAATGCGTATATGGCGGATATTGAATTTCTTGGCAAGCCATTCGACCGCTTTTATCCAAGGTTTTCCATTGTCCATTGCTATCTCCATGATCGCGCCCCAGCGACAGAGTATTTCTTCGAAAAGAAAGGAACCCAACGCCTGCGCGTCCTCGTTGACCATCATCCTCCACTCGGGCCAGGCGCTGACGGAACATCTCGATGCGCTACCGTTCGGAACCCATTGTTTCGGGGTAGAAACATCGTGTCGGCATATACTTTGTGGAAGAGCGGGAGCGGCATTGCGACAGTCGGAGGGATTAATATCTTCTCAATCGAGCGGATCTGGCATTCATGGCAGGTGTTCAGATACCACCTAAGGTCTCCATCCATCATGGGCCACCAGAAGCGGTCGGTGAGCCGTTTCCGCACGATGAAATAGGCTTTGTGTCCCAAGTCGTCATGGACTTGTTCTAGAATATTGTATCTCTTCTGCTCCAAAACGTATAGTTTATGTTCCCCTTTGGGGTCCTTTCTCCAAAGAGCATCTTCCGTTCGATAAAATCTCTTCGCCTTCTTCAAGAAGGCCTTGAACTGTCGGTCCTTGGGGCAATTGTCCGGTTGTTGAAGATCAGTTAAGAACTTCATGATTCGGAGAATGTCCTCGTCCGCCTCCTTTGCTTTATCCGTTCGCGGTATCGTGATGGTAATTGCTGTCGCTGTGTTCGAGAAAACGAAGACTTCTTCCGTATCCAGCCCTGAAGAAGTCGTCCGCTCGTAGGGATTAAACGTGTCGAGATACGTGGTGGAACGGGGACAGGCGATTGATTTCGCCCCCAGTTTATCCCGACAATCGCAAAACCGCATGCTCTATCAATCCAATCATCTATGTCTTCGTCGTCTACTGGGTCTTCTGGAGCGGCAGGTCGTCTTGATAACCCGTCGGGTGCATGCGTCGCTCCAGGAGTGTGTTCAAGTTTAAAGTTGAATAACATGATCGCTGCGATCCATCGATTCATGGTCGCTTTGGTTGGATGTCGGGATTGTTGAGCATCCCTTTGATATATTTTGCGTCCATCCTACCAAGAGGTCCTTCGCGCGACCAAGAACACTCGGTACGCGCGCAAAGTGCGGAAGAGCCCATAGAGCTCGATCTTCGCTTGCGAATAGCGCGACTCCCGCTCGTTCCAAGTAATCGACCCGAAGCGGACGGATATTCTTTCCCGTCTTCTCCAATTTGTAGCAGGATGAACCCTGTTGTATAAATGAAGAGTCGACCGACAGGATAACCCTCTTCCGACGAGTAGTCGATCATACGGATGGCGGGGCACTCGATGAGGATTTTCTTTAACATTTGCATGGAGTACTTCTGTTCTGGCCTGAATATGAAATCTACTCCTTTCCTTGTCAAGGACTGGAGCGGACGGGCGTGCAAAGCGAAGTCCTTCATGAATATTCTCATGAGGCCGAGTGTCCGAGGAACGCGCGAACTTCCGTAAGACAAGTGCAGTCGGGCCAATCCCGTACCGCCTGTACTTTGGAGTCGTCGGGTCGGCGGCCTTCGTAAGAGCAGACATGTCCGACCACTTGATGCAAGGAACGGCGACCACCGTTTTCCTCGCGTTAAAGGTACCGCGTGCATGTCCCATCCTCTGGAGTAAGCGATTGATATTCCCCATGTGTTCCCAGACGAAGAGTCAGATCCCCGGGTTCTGGGGTATGGTTTCATATTCTCCGTTCGTGATATGGTAATCCGTTCCACCTTTCGCAGGAATATCATCCACGAATGGCTGCTAACGTCGGGTATTTCGTCTTGTAAGATAAACACACATCCCCTTGTTGTATTTGCACAGCATTCGTGTATCCTTGTGGCAATGGGTGAGGTGGAGCGTACCCATTGGTGATTGGAAAGTCGTGAAGTCCCTTGAAGTGGGATCAAGTACGCGATGGTCAAATCCGACATATAAGTAAACATCCCATAAATTACGCGACCGCCAAAAGATTCGGCGTATAGTTCTAGGATCGGAGGACAGCCTGCGTCTCGAATTGTGACGGCGTTGAGCGGCTGGAGGTTATGGACATTCAGAGCGTGCCTTTCTCCGCTTTGGGGATGCAGAACCAACTCGATCAGTAAGATGAGGAAGACAGCTCGTAGACTCCCGAGCGATCTTGTTCTTTATTATCTGAAGGACTTGGTCGCGAATGCCGGGCGGATTGGTATATTTCTCTGCTGCCATGGGGTATGCACCAGGACAGGGAACTTCATGGGTTCGAAGTAATCTTCCCTAAACCTCCCCCGCTCAGAGTCGTCCCATGCAAGGCTAATTCGTGGTTTCTGATGACATCCGCTACTAGTTTCTCTCTTCCGACCCAAGAACCTGTCGGGTTTATGTTCATAGCCTCAACCGTTCCCTGGTTATTTGCACACTGGGGCAGAAATCGGGCGGTCGGTGTTTAAGGGCGGCATTCCTTCTAATGGGTCAGATGGAAACCTGCATACGATTCTGAACTCCTCGGGTAAAGTGGTGGGAACGGAATGGACTTTGAGCGCGACTGGCTTATATTTCTTTTCTTCTTCTTTTCTGGGGGCGAAACCTCAAGCTCCATCGTTTTTACCGTAAAGGCGTGTATCGTATAATTGTATTCGTAAGCCTGCATCATACAATATTGCAGGTACTTGGGGGAAACTTCCCAGTCTGTTCTGTATCCGTTATTTGTACAACGCGACAATGGTGCTATTAGTTCCGCTCAGCACTTGGTATAGTACGAGCGGAGGCGCTAGCCAGGCCAGTTTTAATGTAGGAATCTGATGTCGGAAAAGTGTGGACAGCCATTCGCTGGTTGGTGAATTAGGGAGCGGGCGGTATTTCAAGTGTAGGCTGGGCGTGGAGACTTGGTTGTAGACAGATTGGATGTAGTCCGCAGAGCGCCTGCCTAAAGGCATGGCCCTGCTCCTTGAAAACCCACTGCCACTCCGTTCTGTGGTCTGAACGGGTTGCAGTTGTTACTAGTCTTCTTCCTAGTGGAAGCGTCACTTTCTGCCCTGTATTCAGGTCGGTGATCGTGATTTCCTGGCTGCCGTCTGTGTAGTCTGTCGTGCAGCAGCCCGTGAAGCAGAAGAACAGTCTCCCCATCAACAGGTCGAACGGAGCTCCCTGTACAACGTGTACTTGCAATAGAAGCTCCACGCCGTGAATGGTGAATTTTAAGTCCTGAATTACTCCGACCGTCGAGTTGGACCGCGAGTTTGCCGACTGCATGCTAGAACCTTCTGTGGATCAAGTCCGACTCCTAATTGAGCCAGACATCGCGATTCATCGCTATGATCTCCGATCCTTGATCGAGGATCGCTTCCACTTGGAGCGTGTCGTTAATGAGCGGATCAATGACACGAAGCACGTCGATTTCCGAAGAAGTCAACTTCTCGTCGTGCTGAACTCCGTTGTCTTCTTCGTATCGGAGGACGTATTGCTGTCCGCGTACTGCCCCATTCCTACGTCTGTATAGGCGACTTCAACATTCGCAGTTTCTTCGAGATCAAGAGGTCCTTCATGTATTTCCGACCGTCGGGACAGATGGCCAGGAACTCGCGTGTTGATATAAGGAATTTATTCTCGAGAGCGCGATTAACCATGTCGGGCGCGTTCACTGTATCCTCGATAGGTGGCAGTATTTAGGGACGAACAGTTTTGGGGCAGCAGGCGGCGAATGGGAATTTGAGGTAGCTTTCCCGCGTTCCCAGGTGCCTCAGGCGGAGTGAAGCCGACCTTCTTCTTTGGTGCGGAAGGTGGTTTCGCCAAGGATGGTGGCTTCGACGGAAGTTGAACCCCATCAACACCTCCTTTCCTTTGTTCCGCTCCGTTTTCTTCCTCGTTTCCAAGTACACCTGAATCTCCTCGTCGGAGAGGTCTTTCAAGGATGCGTCCTCCGCTTCTTGGAACGCTAACACCCCAGCGTCAGCGCCTCCTCCTGGGCTTCTGAAGAGGGCGCTGATGCCATGTATAGCATATGCGGGGGCCGCTCGCGCTCGTAGTGTGTTACGTTGGCAGGGGCGGGCGGCTGCATCTTGTGCCAATTATCGATCCGCTCGACAAAGTTCTTTCCTTGCACCGAGCGGGGAATGTACATTCCGTTTGGTAGCACTATTCTGTTAGCCTGATTTCGTTTACACAAACCTTTCCTGACATATTCCTCTATAACAGGGCAAGCCCTCATGAAATGCCCGTCGTCAGAGCAGAACCCGCACTTCCCTTCTTCGAAGGCCCCGTTCGGCCCTCGGTTATTGATGTCGGAGACCTGTGATTCTCTGAACACTTGATTCTGAGGCGGAAGCGGTCGGGAAGCTTCCACGTTCCATCCCTGATTTTGGGGCGGAGGCGGTCGCGGGCTCCGTATTCCATCTAGGGTCGGTTCCGCCCTATTTGATACGCCGCTCCTTCACGATAAACGGGTCCGTGAACGACTCGAAATGGGGATCCGCTCGTCTTGATAAATTCGCGAACGCCGTTCTCATGTCCTTCATCGAGTTCGTGAGTTCCACCATCTCCTTTTTAATGATCGTCGTGTCCTCCTCCATATCCTGATAGAACTGCCCTGGCGTGCCATCAATCGCCCACTCTGCCGCCTTTATAACTTGCTCCATGGCGTAAGGGGTGTCGCTCGCCTGAGCTGGCATGACTATCTGGAGTCGCTGGAAGACGCGGAAGCGGAAATCGCTGTGAATTCCTTTCATAAACATCTCGTCGCGTTCCCGCTCGGATATTTTGTTTTTAGACTTTAAGAAGTCGGCATTCTTTGGAAGTTCCGCTGATACTCCCGAAGTCGTCTTTATTGGACGGCGATCGCTCCTGCCCCTTCTTCACTACTTCTCTCAAGTCGCCCAGGTGTATAACTGTCCTGGTCTGACCCTGGATATAGTTTCTTGATTTCGACTTTGAATGCATCGTACCCCATGTTCGGCATCTTCTTTCTCGTCCATAGCTGCTCATCGTCAATGTCAAGATATCGCAGGGCGATCTCGACTAATTCTGCGTCCAACGTCCGCTCGGTGTCGTTGCCGGTGTCTTGTATGTCCCGAAAGTATCTCTCGAGGTGCACGGGCTTTCTGTCGAAAGACGGGGCCGTCTTGCTACCCTCATGGTAACGGTTTAGGAGGCATTTGCGAGGTGGGGGTAGGAGCGGAGCTAGTTGTATTGGTGCTTGTGACAGAGGTGTGAGTTCTAGCGATGATTCGGAAGAAAGTGTATTGGATGAGGCTGATTGGGGGAGTCGGCTGGTGTATCGTCCGCTCCGTAGAGTTCCAAAGGTATCTCCGTCAAGTCGGATTCTTCTGAGTCGGAGGGTGAGCGAGGAATGGAGGACTCGCTATATGGAAGCGGAGCATTTTCCGCCAGGAGTATTTCTTCCTAGAGGTTCCTGGAAGGCTTTCTCCGTCTACGAGTCGGAAGCGGAAGTGGTTCAGGTGAAGGACCTGATCTAGTCTTCCGCTAAAGGCGGGTCTCCAGCTGTAAATCTCCCCCTCGCAGTGGGCTCCAGTTGTGATGTTGACTGCGCCTCTGCTAGGTGCTGATAGGTGGTGGTGGTAAGGGCAAGTAGAGAGTGTTTGTCCTTGGGGGAGATAATGGTGTCGCTGCGCGAGACTGTGGTAGCAGTAAAATGTGTGTGGTTTATTTAGAGGATTTTGATACGCCCCAGAGAATATCTGGTCGTATGGTTTGCTATTCTAATGTACGGAGGGGAATCCGCCCAAAGTCTAGCCTTCCCTGAATTTTGTAACACGTCCCGTTCTACAATCCTGTTGAGGAGCAGACAACTGTTTAGATGCGATGTGGTTTCTGTTGTTATAAACGCTATGGGGCCGTTCTCGGTTCTTTTGTATACAGCTACCCTTGGTCCTCCGACCTCTTCTGGGGTGCTTCGTGCGCTGGGAGGCCCTAAACTTGTTTTCAACGACTCCGCTCCTGTCTGCCGTTCCGTTCTTTCCAAGTCTGTTCCCTACTAAATTCTCTACAAATCGTCTTCTTCTTTCCATTCACAAGTTCTAATGAGCGGAGTCGGCTTCTTGAGAGCTGTGATGAAGGTCGATACCCATTCTGTTCGATGTGAGCGGTCGGGGAGTTATACAACTCAAGCGATGACTGGCATGGTGCTCGAGAATGCTGTTATGTCGAGCGGTCCGTACAGCGGCGGACAATCCAAGGGCGGCGGTTCGATGTCAGGCGCAGCCCTGGAGACCTTTGTTTTCATAGTTGGCATACCCTGGTGAGCGGTACTTGCGTATCACTTAAGATGCGCTGGTAGTTTTAGATGGGAAAATTAGATGTCTTTATTCGTAGCAGCATCTCGTATTTATAGGAAATCGACCCTCTAGCACTGCCTTCTACACGTTCCTCTTGTCCTTCTCCGACTCATCGCATCCCGTTCCCTAAATTGGGACCGCCACATGCTTCTTTTGACTGGTTCCGTCCGTCTTTGTGACTCGAAAGAGGTTCCCACTCCGTTCCTGTGCTGCGCGTAGGACACCCACTCGACAAACGCATGGCGCTCCAGTTTCCGCTCTCAATTCTTCATTCCTGGAAGCTGTGCGCGAATTCTCCATTCGCCGAACGCGTGCTCCTTTAGTTGGGAAGGATTTCCATTCTCAGCTCTATGTTCCTGGAGGCTGTGTGTGGGTTTTCCGCTCTTTGGACACATGCTCCTTGTGTCGGGAACGGTTTCCGCTCCTAGTCCCATATTCCAGAACCTATGCGTGAGTTTTCTGTTCCTTAGATCTCGTCTTGGTTGGCCGTTCTTCCTTGATCTTGTTCTCCTCGTTCATTTTGTAGGTACTCTTCCTGACTTGAACGACCTATTCCGCCGTGGGGGGGTTCGGGCCAGGCATGTTGAGCGACAGCGAAACTTGCCTGGCCTGGCGAGCCATAAGCGAGCCTCAGGGGACAAAGCCCCCTCCCTCAGGGCCCATAGGGCCCGCTCGGGCGAGCCCTGGCGAGCAAGGGGGCCAGAGCCCCCTTCTCCTGGCCCATAGGGCCGATTTCTCCCCAGCCCATAGGGCCATTCAAACGAGCCTAGTGAGCAGACCCCCTTCTCCCTGGCCCATAGGGCCATAATACCCCAACAATGACTGGCCAACGCCCAATATTATCACCCGCAAGACAGAATCCCTATGTACTATATACTCCAATCACTCCTTTTCCATCAGCTCCTTGGTCTAGCGATAGTGCCATGGTTGGTGAATCTGGTGGGCCGTGTTCGATTCCCGATACGGTCTATTTTTTTTGCATTCGTACCGGGCAATTTCACGTCACCATGCATGATTTGGTTATTATAACATTTTTACCCAATAAATTTCCCGATTTTGGTACAGATGGGGGATCCCATACAGATATTTTGTCAGAAATTCTTTAAACCTCCAAAATTCCTTGCCTAGCGTTGGATTTGTTTCTGTGTAGCCAACTCAATCCTTTATGAAAACAAGAAAACACAGCCACCGAGAGTTCCCACCACGTTGAAGATCCACGTTCACTCTCTCTCTCAGCCACAGTCGACATGCAGTACATGCTGCTCTGCGCTACACACGACACCGTGACAACGTGGCAGGCGTTGCGTGACCTGCGCCCAACAATGACACCGGCCATGTCGGGCAACTTGAGCATAGGGCCGTCGCCCGGCGCACTGACACACTCAACGACTGCGCCCGTCCACCCATATGCCCATGCTATCAACCCCCTATGACGGCGTCAGGAAAATGTGTGGAGAAGTGGGCTTTGGGGCCTGAGATGGTATGTGATCGGTGAGTGTTTATGTCTTCCTCTACATGGCCTACCTTCGGGCCTGCTTGGGGCACTGGCGCTCACCGCGCTTGCGCTGTGGACCGCTCGGCTGCGATGCAAAGGCACGACGGAGGAGTCGTCGTAGCGTAACTGAAGGAGGAGGGAGCGGGAGAAGGCGGAGTTCTCATAATGCACACGCTGACGCACGTCCTCCACAGGTCCCGCAAGAAAATGAAGCGTGTCGAACGGAGGGGACGCTCGAGTAGCAGTTACAGCAAAGTCAGGCTTCGGCGGCTGGTGGGTGTTTTCTGCCGCCCCCATTGCCTCCACCCACGTTGCTTTTGTCATCGCTCCCGCCTTCCTGCCCGCCCCCGCCTGCCCACCCCAGCCTGCCCGCATCCTGTCTCCCCGCCACCACCCCGCTCCGCCGCCACCCCGCGTTGCAGCCCGCACGTTGCACCCAGCATATTGCGCGCGCTCGTATGACCTGCGCACAACCCGCACAACAACAACAACGGTGACGTCGACCCGAGCGCGTTGCCGACGTCGAGGGCATTGCCGACTGTGAGCACAGAGCGTCAAACACGTCTTTGGGACGACTTTGGTGACGTACACAACCCCGACATGCGTGACAACTGACGAACCCGACACGTGCGACGACTGGCGTACGCGCGGCCGCTGCCCCCCATGTGCCCAGACAAGGCCGCAGACACCCATGGCCGCCTGGCCCTGCTACCCTCCAACGGTCTGATCACTCAACTGGTTATGACATCACTCTCATCTGCGCCCACTTTTCAGGAGGTCCCGCGTTCGATCCTGCCGCTCGCAATCTGTTTTTCTCCGCGCCCCCTCCAAGCCAAGCCCGCTTTCGTTCCAAAGTTTGGAACGAAATTTGTCAGCAGCGCCCCGACGCAAACCCCCCTACGGACGCGGCAGAAACGGCGTGCCCATTGCGCCGCAAAGTGCCGCGAACAATTTCACAGCTCTGCCTTAGACCCCCGATGCTTCGTGCGTGCGCGCGCAACCTTTGCCCACAATGCACCCCATGCCCATGGTCTCTCATCGCGTCTTCATGCGTACTCCTGAATTGGGAGAAATACGCATGATGGCCATGTTCTCTGGGCTAGAAGATA
The DNA here is from genome assembly GCA_029378395.1 of Mycena leptocephala. NCBI lineage: Eukaryota > Fungi > Basidiomycota > Agaricomycetes > Agaricales > Mycenaceae > Mycena > Mycena leptocephala. The sequence goes on along the minus strand of JARJLF010001695.1, from coordinate 38,159 downwards.
GTTCACGAGGGAGGAAACCATTGTGGTACGTGTTCGCTCCACGCAATTTGGCTGAGATCGTCCCAGTACAAATCAGCTCAATCCATTGTGAGGACCCTGATTGCATTCACTCAGCTCGTAAGTGATCTTCATGCTTATCTGGTTGGTAATCTGAATCAACAGTTGTTCGTCATTAATTGTCTTGCAGTTACCGCCTTCGTCTGCCGTATGCGCTTTGACCCGTACCGCGCGCACATTCTCACCCATCCCACAACGCGCCCTCACGCCGTACCACGTTTCCTCACGTGCGGGATGTCGACTTGGCTGCTGGGCGACGCCGTATTAGACAGACCGTAAAACGGCCGCCGTACCGCTTCGAGGGCAACGGCGCTGCGTGAGGGCTCCGAGTCGTGCGTCCTGCGCGGTTCCAGACGTATGTACTTCAAGAGCAGTTGGAAACAAAAACCCCGGGACATTAATCATCGTGTATTCTTTTAATTTCCCTTGCCTGCATCCATAGTTGTACATTCGTATTAATAATCTACTCTTCATCGTACAGTCCCCATGTCCAATCTTCACCATACTCCTTTGGGGGGTGCATCTGAATAAAGGCCGTCACGTATTCAGGAACCACATCAGACCCTGTAAGAATGTACAGGATCCGATATAAAGAGTTGGCGTTGGGGGAATAGGTAGACGCGGGCAGGGGCAGAGGCATTCCATCCCAATCAGGCAGATTTGCGCAAATGTGCTGGCATAATCGATGAAACAAGACCGAGCGCTTGGCTGCCTGGCTCACGGACGCTCCTACCGTGTCCCAGACTTGGTCGAGGAATATGCCTGGCCCAAACTGTAGGCCAATCAGGCACAATCTAGATCATGTATGCAAAACGTACATGGTCATAGAGCAAGGCAAGGTTCTTGCGCTCCTTGATGACATTGGCATGGTCCTTTTTGAATTTCTTGAACGCGCTATCAATTTCGTCCTGAATTTCCGCCTTTTCTTGGGATCCAGCGCGCGCCGACGCATGTTGTCGATGCAAATTCTCAAAGTCAATCTGAAAAGCAGCTTGCAAGTATAAAGTTTTCCATTTCTTGTCATCGTCTCTGGCCGTCCAAGTCCAGATGAATTTGAGGATTTCGATTTGTCGCAGAACAAAATCGACAAAAAATACGCTGCGGTCCAGACCATCTTTGATACTGAGGACCTTTACAAAAGTGAGATCAGCTGTAGATTTGAAAAAAAAAAAAACCTGCATGGTGCGCTGCCAAAAGTCGAGTGTCAAGATCCACGACTTTGTCATTTTGGGTCAAGCGCTCGCAAGTCTCTGTCCAATCCCTTCTCTCCAGCAAAAGTGGTTGCAGCACCAAGCCCCAGTTCTCGTCGGCGTCTTCGTATCCTACAAACAGTCGACGGAAACCCGTGTCTTCAGCATCTATGGCGCTGTGTCGTTGCTTGTCAAGCAAAAGCTTCTTGAATTCATCGGCAGTCCGCAGCGCAGGCATGTCTGTTGGATCAGGTACGACAGCCTCGAATCGGGCGAGCACAGGGTCTTTGGGTGTCGTGTCCTGCGGGCGTCAGTCGCACGTCTTTTGATTTCGGAGTTTTTCAACCTTTTCAGTCTCCGAGTCATCTTCGGGCTCCATCTCTTCCATCTTCTTTTGCAGCTCACCCAATATCTCCTTGGTCATTGCATATTCGGCACGTCTTCGGCCAATCGTCCCGGGGCTAGCAGATGGAGGCAGAGGCTTCATGTTTCCAACTCTAGTCCGCAGACTCTCCAGAAGAGTAGAATATGACATCGGCGATGACATTGAGACACATTATTTGGTCGTGATTGTCGCGTGTTATTACCAAATCTCTTGTTTTTTCTGCTCCCACCACCATCTACGTGTTGATTCTCGCCGTATATCTTGCTTGTTATGCATCCCTTTCAATCCATTTCCTTCGTATATCGTACTAAACCCACAGTAGACGTCCTCGATACCATGGCTCAACGTGCATCCTGCTCTGCACTCGCATAGTTGCCAACCGGTTTATTTTGTCCATGGCCCGTTGATTCTCGCTTGAAGGCCTGACCATGGGTGTGTAAAGTTTGAAAATACAACTTTTGCTTTGAGAAATATTTTTCAAGTCGTTCGGAGCCGCTTACGTTGAATGAGGTGAAATGGTTTCCCGACTGCCCGCTGCAGGACAGGAACAATGAAATAAAAATAAAAACCCAGGGAATTACAGTAGCATTCACCAATACTTAACTTGTACCGTCGCGGCCGGTTGGGTTTCGGAGCTTCAAACCTCAGTACGTGTGCAAACATAATCATCCAATCTTTCTTCCTCCTCCTACCATGAAAGCGTTCTCCAGAGGTGACTCCAACGCCGCTCGCATCATGCACTACGGCATCACCCAGGCCACTCAACCTCATGCCAGCACACTAGCTACCAAACCCGCTGCAAGCACTTCTGACGTGGGCCTCGCTCTGTCTGTCCCTGAAGGCGTACATGCAAAAGCACAAAAACTAAGCTTTCAGCTTGGCCACAAGCTCTGTGCGATTCACACCGACCCTACCATGACACCAGCGGAGGCCATCATAGCAGCAGCGGACGAATGGGCAAAGACTGTCAAATCCCTTCAAAGTCCTTTGACCGAGTTGGCGCGCATGAAGTCTCTTGCCGATTGGTCGGCATTCCTCAGTCAAACGAACCCGGAGTTGTCCTATGAGAAATACTGGGATCGAAATGTTGTCGAGGCCAACTGGAAGCGGTTCTTGTTCGTAAAGGTGCGCACAGGTGGCATTTTTTTCTTCCTTCACTAATGATCATGGCGGTGCATTCAGGTCTCAACAACTGATCCCCTTCCTGGAAAGAAAGCACTCAAAGCCAGCACCCTCGCCTGGTGGTCTAGCTTGTTCCTGCACTCGATTGTTTTATACACGAGGGATCCGACGACTGGCCAAAAGTGTGGGATGGCTTTCCTGATCAAGGATGGCGTTTACGAGCAACTAAAGGCGCAGGTCGTGCAACATAAAGTTTTTCTCACTCTCTTCTAATGGTTTTTACTCAGTGCCCTCAGTCGTACACGACTTCAAGCTTGACCGTCACACCGATCGGAAGATCTATTTTGGACGACACAAGCTCCAGCTCACCCTAAACAAGATGCTTGACGACACTCTACTTACCGGGCGTCAAGTTGTGATTCAAAATACCACCCGTTTCTTATTACCATTCTACTTTTCGAATCGCACATCCTCGCTGGGCCCCACTCACAAAAAATGGCGCGACTTGAATTATGCAAGTGTTATTTCTCTCCCCTTGCAAAGTCCATTGTTTAGACCGGAGCTCCTAGGTCCCGGTGCTCGGAGATTTGAGGATCTTTGTGCTTGGCTATATGGATGGGAAGCTTCAATTTCAAATGAAGCTGCACAAGGTAACCGTCAAACTCTGTTTCTTTTCCTGCATCTCACATTTTGAAACAGAACCACGTCAGTACCACCACTGGCATCCAACAGAACTTTGAGATCACCGGGGTATTGTTTGCGCACAACGGTACCTCTCATGGCACACTTGTTCTTGCGCAAATGTTTCAAAAAGAAGTATGAGGTCAGCTTGCAGTGCTCCGAGTATCCGTTCTCGCCTCATTCAACGAGTAGACCCCGGACGAGCTTTTTAATGACCTGTCAGCGGAGATTGAAATAGACCCCGCTTTGAAGGATGCTCCCATGTGCGTTTATGCGGTAGACTTTCTACTATCCACTTACATTGATTTCGTAACTAGATTCCTTGAAGCCGCGCCGGGTGGCTGGGAATTTGCGGTCCCTGAAAAGGCTGCGATGAGCAGATCAGCGTATGGTGCGTTACGTTGGTGGGCAGGCAAAGCTGGCCTCCCAAGAGTTGGATATACGGCCTTTCGCCGCGATACTGGTAATATGGCAAGTCTATCCCCCTTGCCGACATCTACCTTGTCGAATGTTCTTCTAGTACTCGCTGCAAATGGGCACCAGAGTCGCTAAGGATGTTCTCAACCACGCATCCGACGGGCCCTTTCGCGATTCGTATTCCATGAATACAGCGAACTATGACCTAATTCAGATCCGTCTCGGCGAGGTACCAGGCAACAAGGAACGGTTTGCCGGCGAACAAATTCAGGTTTTTATTTTACCAGTCCTTTGCAAAAAAAAAAAAAAAACTTGCTGATTCCACCTCATTTCAGGCTCACCATAAGCGACACGCTTTCGCGAGTTTCGCCGTTGAATGTCTTGTTCGTCAGGCACGTGAAGAACCAGATGCTGCAGAGAATGCAGACAAAGCACGCTCTGACTACAAAAAAAACCTTGTAGCAAGTCCTTTTCATTCTTTTTCGAAAACAAAATCCCTAATGCGTGCTAGAATTCCCCCACATTAAAACCTTTGCACGAAGCACAGACGACCGCCTGGTCAGCCTTTATCGAGTGCTTCAACGCCACTGCCCAAGGCTATCAATGGGAACCGCGCAAGCTAATAGAATATTTAAGTTAGCCACTGGAAGCTCAAAGCACCCAAGGGCGAAAGCATTCCTGTTGCGTTTGACAACGGTTATAATGCCACCACAACAACTCCTGTAAGTTCTCATTTTGACACTGTCCGTCATTTGCATATTCATTCCACACTCAACTCCTCGAGGGCTTTCTGGCTGCAGAACAAGCTTTCATGAGTCAACAAAAAAGCTTATGCAGACGTATAACGACGACCAGTCCAACAAGAAAAACCGCGACTTACTTGATGGTCCTCTGACAGGTGACGGCCTGGAACGCCAGATGGTCGTTGAAAGTTTGGCTCACCCTGATCCTTCCGCACACCTTCAACAGCGGTCAAGGATGCTTTGGGTTGTGATTCCTGGAAACCCAACAAGATTGAGCTGACAGCTTTGGTCAGCTCGAGCGGCGGCGCTGCCAATACCAATGACCTCAACAGCGTCCGTTCCTGGGCTAACAACCTCGCCAAGGCACAGGCGAGCATCCCTCTGCTCGACCTCGATGATGGTCCTGCTACGACTGTGGAACAGCAGGACCAGGACCGGCTGTTCGATTTTTTGATCGGATGACACTTACTGCCGCAGCAACAGAACTGCATTCAGCAACGACAGTTACCAACGCCGAAGGCATGAAGGATATCATCAACGAGGACTTTGACGACGGCGAAATGCCCAACTAGCCCGACGTCGACGAGTCAGAGGAGGAAGACATCCTCAAGTTGCCAATTGCTGATGTGCAGCGAGCCATGTTCGAATATTATGTGTTTCCAATCCTCGCAACAAGAGCGTACGAGAAGTACAAAGTGAGAAATCATCTCTGAGCTTTGATTCCTTTGCTCACCCGAACAGACAACTGAGGAGGAGGTAGGCACAGGGGCTTGTCCGGGCTACAAGTGTCCGCGGTGCGCACTTTACCAACACTGTGACCCCGTCCCAGAAGAAACCTTCGCTTCAGTCTCCAAGTTTGAGAGACATATGCGAATGATTGAACAAACTGGGGACCAGTTAAAAGTGTTCCAATAAACTTGAGAGAAAAGACTCAGAGTGGGATGACCTCGAGCTCGCAATCATACAGTCTGGTCTGGATGGCACGTCCTACAATTGCCCCGCTGGCGATTTCAAGTATGCTGTTTTCTTCATTTGATATATCTTAATAAAATAATTCTACAGGAATGCCGACTCCATCCAAGATGTTCGAAACCATACCCTCTCCAGAGAGTGTGTACAATCGCAGACTTTCATTAAAATGGCTCGCAAAAAAGAAGAAGAGATTCCTCGAGCGGACGAAACACGAACGTTTAGAAACAAGCGGGCCGGCCGCTCAAACGTAGCCAACGGGATCAATATTTGGGATGTCGAGATCCTTGACTCGGAGCAGGCTGAAGGGGTGGGGAAGGGGGTGGCCCCCGTGGATCATAGGGTTAGAGTAAAGGAGCTGGTCCAGGCGGTGAGTTGATTTCTTAGCCAGGGCATGATTCGCCATCTCACAAACTGCCTCTAGTCTGCGGAACTCCACCCCAACACAACAGAAGCCCTGATCGTGGCGGGCGTCCTGAGCGAATACATTGATTCGCTGCCTCAAGATCTACCCGAAATCAAAAACTTAACCATCAGAAATATATATCCCCTAGGTCCTAGACAGGGAGAACTAACCCTAACTCTAACCACTAACCTTAACATTAACCATGTGGCCCTATGTGGGCTATAATAGGTGGAGGAACATGCTGATTATGCACATAGTGAGCTCAGGTATAGCCCTATCAAATTGTGTTATAGCATCTTCTGCTTTGTCTAGTTGGTTATGGTGTTATCTATGTTGATTGATTAGGTAATCCCAAGGCTTTTGGTTCAATTCCCAAAGCTGCCACTTAATTATTTTAAAGACTTTTGGCTATTAAATTGCCCTAGCCAACCCCTGGCTAGATCCAGGTGTATAGGCAAAGGTACTTCTGGCTAGGTCCAGGTCATTAGGCAAAAGGATACAGCTAGGATTGGCAGATGCGCAACCCCCATCGCTCACCGGGCCCAGCATGTGCAGACACATCGCAGTAGTGAGCATGCTGAGTGGAGTTTATGTGCCTGTATAGGGCGCTTGCGCTGTGCGTGGTCGCTTTCATCGCAACAATTTTGCTGCAGATGGCGCGCAGCTCTACCTTTGTCCCCTCCAGTTTATCGACAGTGTTGTTGATCTCGTTGGGCATCTCGTGCATGCCATCATAGAATGCGGTGGTGCATAAGGTGTCGTGGACATCATTGATCGCCTTGTGATTGACGGAGACCGCATTATGAATGGCAAGGAAATTGGGATCCTTCATGAGGTCGTCCGGACATTGGACCGACTTTCCAATGTCGCGGACAATTTGGGTGAGCTGTTCATGCTGTCCCACTATATCTTTGCACTATTTGTTGGCCATGCGCACCTGGGAGAAGTGATAAGTTACCAATTTGATCTCGTTTCTGTCATTTTCGCACGGAGTTTGCCAGTGGTATCAGTCATGCAGGGAATGTGTGGGCTGAAGTGGCTGAAGTTGAGGAGAAGCGGGGTGGAGAAGTGGCGGGTGCCCGAGGCATGCAATTTGTACACAATGAGAAGGCGGTGCTGTTAGGAAGGCTTGAATGAGGTATCGCTGTGCATCTGCATTGAATGAAAATAAAAATGAATTCTAATACGATAAGACGATATGACCTGCCTTCTTGAAAGATACAGGACCAGTGCATCCTAAGAATCATATTCATGTGAATTATGGGTGCAGGCTGATGAGACAGTTGTTGAGCAGAAAAAAAGAAAGAGCTGGAAAGCAGACGAAGCTGCACAGCCATGTCAAAACACAGCCACTGTTGACATGGCTGTGCAGGTGGCCGTCATGTGAAGAGTAAAAAGACTTGGCCTCTCTTGAAGGGAATTGGACAAATAAAACTACAGAAAAATAGTGTGAGTCGGGGCATATTTATAATGAATTTTTGATGCACTTGACCATTAATGCTTGGCTAATGCAAGTAGAAATTTTGATAATTCGTTTTTGTGACTTGCGGAAAGTTGTACGGTTCAATCTTGAGATATGGTGCTTGTGGTGAGCTGAAACGCTGCATGGATGTTATTCAGACCTCAATTTATACATTTTGCGTAGCATTGATTGGAATCCACCAAACCACACATTGGTTTGGTCTGCCGCAGAAGAATTAGAGCGCCACTTGCCATCTTTGGTTCATAATTCAGGCCAGATGTATGGGTTACAGTGGAGGCCGCATATCAATAGGCAGAAATTCTGGAGCATCTGAATGGTCAGAAGGTTGCATAGCACTCAGGTAGGGTTTCAGCAGTTGGACGAGATCGACATATGTCGTCGTAGAATGGAAGTCCAGTGGGGAAGAGTTGTCCAACCCATCGTCTGAATCGGGATCAGCATCAATGTGAACATCCAGTGGAGCCTGTCCAGGGGGAGCTGGTCCGTTCCAGTGAACGGTCCCATCTATCGGGACTGTGTTGAGAGGTCCTGTACCTTTGTTGCTAGAGATCCTTGAACTTCGCCCTTTGCGATGATCCGAAAGAATGGAGATGACATGACAGCAAAAATATCTCATTGACTGTTCGGGCTGGACAGAGATGACATAGCCTCCAGATGATCATAAGTTTTCTGGATAATCACATTGAATTTCAAATCTCACTGTAATAGACAAAATGGGGACAGGAGGGAAGTCGTGCTCACAAACGGAATGACTACCTCATGGTCCCACTTAATGGTTCCCCCCTCGTCGCTGTCCCCCTCATCTTCGTCACACATGTACTGACACTCTTCTTCCCGCTCCCACTCTGTCAACACTGGCCAAGACCCACGACCATAGGTCACCTCGTACCGGACAGTGAAGGCCTCCTCCTCGCAAATCTTGTCAGAGATGCATGCACCTAGATCTTCCGAAAATCACGGTCTGTTGATAGGAAAATCGGGGGCGACGGGTCTGTGGCGCTTATGTCCATGCGTGGAATCGCTGTCAGAGAGAGGGTTGGGCAAAACGTGGGTAGGAAGGCTCTCGACCAAGGAGCTGGAGGTAGCTTAGGCATCATTTTGTGGCAACGAGGGCAGCGATATGGATGGTGGGACTGCGACGAATGCATGCTCAGGACCAATGGGCTGATGGTCGCTGTGCATGACATTGTCAGCCGGTGGAGGTGCGACCCACGGCTCATCGTCGGGTGACCGGGCACGAGCGCCGGGACTCAGCTGCGCTCCTGCACTGCTTTTCAGATTTATTTGGGCCTTATTCTGGCGCGGTGGGGGGAAGAATTCGGAGTTTCAGGTGCTACAGGTGTGCTTGGGGGAGAGCCTGATATCCAGTAAGCATGGACAATGAGAGCCGTGGACCCACTCACTCATGCTGGTTGGGATCAGAGTCCAGTATTTTGATTCAAAATGTCACTCCTGATTTCTACTGAATCACACGCGTCCCAGTCATTTGCGACATCTCAAATAAAATGAAAACTTTCAGCCAGAGTGGGTGCAGGATATTCTGGTCTGTTGCATGTTGCTTCTGCCTCTGTCCTCCTTTTTCTTTGCTTCTGCTGCAGAATTTGTATGATCAAGGACTAATGTGTTATTGTGCAGGGAAGATTCTTGCATTCCTGTAAATTCGACTCAAGATGAAGCACCGACTCCTCACACAAGCCAATGAGGATAAAATAAAAGTGTGTGATCATCAAGCTGGAGTACAAGTTCGAGTATTCAGATCGCAGTATTAGGTACGAGTTAGAGAGGGCCAGGATGGTCTGCAGTGGGGAGACGAGATGATGGCCAGAGATGGAATGGGCAGTATCCCGTAAGTAATGCGACGATGTTCCAGCTCTGCAGTGGATGATAATTTTTGTGAGCAACATGCATGGGAGGCTCCTGACAAGGCCCTGACCCTCAACATCTTTCTTCATCTGGTGCCTACAGGGAATCTCAGGACAACTGGAAAAAAATGCAAAGCTTTCACACCTTTGGCCTTTTTGGGCTGCCCTTTCTTGCCCTGCTTGGGGACACTCAGCAGTTTGCCCGCACCGGCCTTCGGTGTAAATTGAGGGTTGTCCCAGAGGAGCTGGGTTCACCTGGCAGTGAGGGTGGGCAATTCAGACGGTAGCTCTGAGAATCATTTGTGCGTATTCTGGTCCATGATTGTGAACTGAGCGGTTTGAATGAAACAGCAGAGTCACAGTCACACTCACGCATGTCTTCTACATCGACTCCGACTGTGCCTACCCTACCAGCAAAGAAAAGGTGTTGCATTGCTGTGGCCAACCTCAAGGGGTCAACGGACAAGCTGAGGGCAGCTCTGGCAAAAAACCAGGCCGCACAAGAAGAAGTGGAAAATTTAGACATGGAAGACAAAGCTCCCTCGTCATCTTTCAATGTAGAAGCAAATGTGAGGCAACTGAGGGAGGAGTTGGACCAGTTTTTGGTATGTGGGTTCTTGTGAGCTGCAGATCCTCGTACGCTGAGCTATCAACAGGTGGTGATGTACGCTGAGCTATCAACAGGCAGTAATTGACCTGCAGGCTCCCTCCGCAGCTCAGAAACCAGTGGCACCCGAAGCCAGTACGTCCACGGCTACCAAGCCCATCTCAGTTTGTGTAGAGCCACTGTTTCAATACTCTGTGTTCTGACGTATACCACAGAAAAGTGACCAAGTCAAGGAAAAAGCGATTATCAGCCCCAGCAAAACGATGGAAATCCTAGCCCAGATCGACGGAAGCACGATGATGGCCGCTAGACTGAGTGTGCTGGAGAACACGGTCAAGGGGATAGAACTCGCCAGCGAGAATGATTGGGTATGTATCTACGTCTGTAGGGTTTTGCCGCTAATTTTTCCTGGGCCCAACTACTCATTGATTGTTAAGCTTCCAGAGAGCAACGGGTTTGACTCAATCACAGTAATTGTTGACCGTCTTAGCAAGGCCATCCAGGTTCTTCCCTGCACAGAACATATCAGTGGTGAGGGAATTGCTCGCCTATACTGTGACCATGTCTAGAAAGACTACGGATTACCAGAAGTGGTGATCAGTGACTGGGGCCAGATTTTTGTGGGGCACTTCATGCAAGATCTGTTGAAGCTGTTGGGCATGAAATCGAACACGTCAACGGCCTACCACCCACAGACGGATGGACAGACCGAACAGGTTAACCAGGAGATAGAGCAGTATCTGCGGGTGTTCACCAACTTCATGCAGGACAATTGGGCAGATTGGCTGTCCCTGGCAGAATTCAGCTATACCGACAAGGTTCACACTATGACCAGGTTCAGCCCGTTCTATACGATGCTGGGTTTTCACCTGCAGAAGGGTACAGAGCTATGGCTCGAGGTACTGACTGAAGCGGCCGACAACTTCGCGAAACAAATACAACTTGTACGCGAAGAAGCCGTGGCACAAGAAACAATGAAGCGCTTCTACAACTGAAAACAAGGGGAAGATCGCGGCTATAAACCTGGTGATAAGGTGTATTTGTCAGGAAAGAATCTGACAACCCATCGGCCTATGAAGAAGCTGGACGACAAACGGCACAGCCCTTTCAAGGTTGTACACAAGGTCAGATCGCTCTCATACGAGCTCAAATTACTGGACACCTGGAAAGTACACCCAGTGTTTAACATGGTTTTCTTGAAGCCATGGGTACCCCTGGTAGCGGAATACCAGAAAACAGTTCCTCTGCCCCCACCAGATGTAGTGGATGGCGTGGACTTGTACGAGGTTAGGGAAGTGCTCAACATTAAGGTGCACAACTAGAGCCTACAGTACTATATCTGTTTACCCAAAGGAAGAGTACACCTGGGAACCCCGACACCACTTGGTGGGTGCTAAGAACGCGCTAGCGGAGTATTACAAGAAGAACCCGTGGGCCTCTCAAGAGATCCTAAACAGAAAGGAGGGTTGGAAAAGGGAGAACCCATCCTCTAGGCGAAAAAAGAAGAAGCCTTGATACCTCGAGACAAAGCATCCCTAGAGAGGGGGGATAATATCATGATTTGCTCTTTCCCACACCCCCCAAATTCATTCTAATAACCTAGCGGACTGCACAACACCTCCTGGGTTATACTTCAGGATGCTTCTACTACTCTCTTCCTTTCACTCCTTTGTCTCACCTTCTCTGACACCCGCTCAACCCCTTGATAATATGACCGCGCCCTATTCCCAATCAGGTTATTTCAACCTCATCATTTACAACCGTGATCAATATTTCAACACGATTGCATTTCAACTATGATTGTATTTTAACAATGTGACTGTATTTCCAATGGACCCCTTGATGATCAGTAGTCGTTACTATACCTTGCAGTATATATAATCCTAGGATAGATAGTTAGGTTCTTTACACTATTCTAGTCTATTCTCCAGAGCTCAATCTACTGCGTTTTACCTATCTTCTTGTATCGCCCAGCTGTCTACATCGCAGTAACCCTGTAATGAGGCCCTGTGCTGATAGTGGCTATCGCAATATACAGCAATAAGGCTGTGTACATAGATACTACAATGGAAACCACCAGATCCATTAGGATACCAAGCGTTTCAGATGTCTAAACTAAGTGTCCATGAAACAGAATAAGAGAATGAGAATGCTAGAAGTCCTACATTTCAACAGGAATGTATAGCCAATATAACTGGTGAAAAAGTGGACAGGCCTGGTGTACATTTGATAGTAGCAATGGTCACATACCTTTTACATCAGAACTGCACAGGGGCTGTTATTTTTCCCTGTTGATGTGTTTTATTCCTCTTCCCTTCTTCTCCTCCCCTGCACAATGTGTCAAGTTGGAAAGCACACCAACACATGTATTATAGGAAGTGTTTCAGGCTTGGATATTTTTGTCCATCAGTTCCAAAATAGGGTAAGTCCAAACTTTCTTTTAGACTTCTCAATTTTCTTATGTTTTCTTTTTCTTTGTCCTTTTTGGTGGTTCCACAATTATGGCAACTCTGTACATTAGCACCTTGTTGCCTCCCTTGCTGCCTATGTCTTATACCAGAGAGTCCAATGGCAGTACTGGCGCTCAAATTAGGAATGGTTACAGCACCGTACATGGTACATCATCCATTATTTACTGTTACTTCTCATTTTCACCTATTTCTATAGATTACAAAAAGTGCTCCCAGGCTACCAAACCCAACATTTGCACCCCTAACAAGTAAGTCACCCCAATACAACAAGTTAGCACTACAAACCAAGGACTGGAAAGCTTCAAAGACCACTGCTTCTACCCCATCCCAATCCAATCAATATACCAAAGTCTCAATCAAGACCCTAAATAAGACAGTAACCCTCTTCTCCTAACTTCAAGTAGTTTCTACCCCAACCTTAGCTCATGGCTATCACCCAATCCCTTGTGGAATGCCTTTCGTGGTGTCTCTCTGCTTTTGCACAGCTTTACAAAGCACCAAGAAGATAGCAAGCAAAGGCTCACAAATTGTTTCTCAGCCTCTTTCTATTTCTACTTCTCTATGTGCCCCTTATTCTCTACAGCACTTGGCCACAAATTTCCACTTCTAGCCTTTGAATCCCTTACAGTGTACCCTTTATACCCTTACACTTCTACCCCCACCCTAAACCTGTTGCACCTATTGCTGCCTATGCCTATCTTGAATACCTGTTTACACAACCTCTGGGGTTATCTTTCCTTATATCTCTTTCTGCACTTCCTGCAACACACCAGACCTTGAGGTGTTGTACCATGTAGATGTTATAGCCGAGATTAAACAAAGATGGGTAGATACACCTTACAGCTTGCATGCCATAAGTGGTATGTTGTTTCCTTCTCCTGCCTTCTTTTGTTAGAGAAAACTGACTGGCTAGGCTTGAAAGTGTTCTTCTCTCTATAATTATCAAGAGTTTGATTGTGTTCTTAAAGATTCTTTAAAAGCTTCGTTGAAGTGTAGGACTTCCAGCATTCTCATTCTCTTGTTCTGTTTTATGGACACTTAGTTTAGACATCTGAAACACTTGGTATCCTAATGGATCTGGTGGTTTCCATTGTAGTATCCATGTGCACAGCCTTACTGCTGTGCATTGCTACGTGTTGTGACAGGTACAGCCTTAAGGCTGTGCATGTCATTATGTATATAAGGGGCTTAATATAGAGTCTAAGTTCCCAGTTTCTCACATTGACTCAGGTTAGTTGTTTTGTATCTCTTTTCAATTTGAGTTTCTCACTTTTGACTCAGACCACTATGCTTGCCTGATTCTAACAAGCTTACCCTCCCACAGCATCACCCATCAAGCCTTAAGAGCATCCAATACATTGCTGCAAACATATTCTTTTGCTCAAAGTCCGATATTCTGAGGACACTGTTTAAGAGTTAGTATTAGCATAACTAGAACCTCCATGCATACGTACATAGTAAACACAATCTCCAGTGCTAGCTGGATATAGAATCACTCTCCCAGCATCCTCTCAGTCTCTGGGCTTATGCTCCAGTTCCAGTTGCGTTTGACTATAGCCAAACTGACCAAGTGTTTCCCTAGACCAGTGCCCCTGTTTTGTCATGATTATGACCATAATTCTTGCCCAGGAACACTAAATCGTTCTTTTGTTGGGTAAAGCCTAACTCCAACTTTGTTTCTGGACACAGTCTTATTGTGATAATGCCAATCCTAGACAATCAGTGTTGCTGATACAAAGACCATCTAGCCTGAGACATAAATACCATGCTAGAAACATGAGTGGGACATTACATGCATATACAGTACACAAACAATGAGGGACATACATTTAATTAATAATTTATGACTGGCACAGCCTTCACACACAGTTACAGGTTATTGTATATATTTATATCTTATATTTCACACAACTCATTAAACAGTATAAGTAGAGTAGTATATTCATTGTAACTCTTTAGTCTTTTATTTTAAAACCTTCCTGGTTATACCTTACTCTCCAATCCTTGTTCTTTTTACCGAGCAGTGGACAACCTGGAGTTAACAGTGAGAAACTGAGGACCCAGGTCTAAACTAGCTTACTTATATACTACTGGAACAATAGAGACAGTAGCAACAATAAGAACAATAAGAACAATAGAGACAATAGAGATAATAAGATCCTTGTTAGATCTGTATCAACACAATAAGATGGATATCAGGAATACATGGGATTGATAGAAAGCATGATGGAGTGATATAATCAAGGAATCATGAGAGATCAAAGTGCAAGAATGGCACAGTCTAATCATAGAATGCAATAAATGCTGCATTCAAAGGTGATTTTTGTAGCAATCTAGAATGTTACTGAGAACTAGGAGTGAGAACAAGCTGGGCTAGCCCTGTACTAGCAAGCGTGGCAGGTATATCAGCTAGAGACAGCAACACAGATGGAGAGTTTCTTAAAACATGCATTCTATTTCTAGGTCTAGATAACAGAGAGCAGCAACTCATCTACAGAGTCTGAGTGACAGTGAAGGCTGTGAGCCTGAATCCTATCATGTTCTCATAGCTAAAGGTCCAAGAGAGTGATAAGAATATGCATGTCAATGATCTAGCACTCTGCAAATAAACTACTGGTCTATTTGTTTATGGCTTATCAGTTTCAAGACTATGGTCATGCTCAGCACCTAGTATAGCATGTAATTCACGATAGACAGAGGCTTCTTTTGATATGCTTGCAGGATTTTCCCGCTTTTATAAGTGGTATTAGAAGTAAGCTGATGCATAATTCATATAGCAAACAAACATGAAAGCACTGGAGATATACAAGACAGAATATAAATGAGGCATTTTGGAAAAAAAAAAAATTAAGCTAAGATGTGACACGTGAAGTTGATGGTGCTCACTTAGCAGATTGGACATCTCTTGCTACAGTTATTAGAGGTTGATGTAGCTGGTGAGCGTCTTACAGAGGGTCAGAATCAGGCGACAAAGATGATAGAAGTAACTTCACATCTGCGGTTTATAGAGCTTTATAGCAATGAGTTCAGCCCGGAGCCTACATGTTTTAGCATCAGTATCTGTATCTGAGTTGACGCTTCCCAGGCTCTCTTCTTCTGAATGTGATGTCCAAATAGGTCGCTTTCGCTGTTTGCCCCTTTGCTGAAGGTGCTATACTTGGTTACTCTCTTTTGTGTTATAGGGTGATATCTCTGTAGAGCTAACAAAGTCAGTTCATTCATAACATGAGCCACGCTGCTGTTATCTGCATTTTTGGCCTGATTAATATTCATCTGTGGACGATAGAAAGGGAGACAGAGACATGCTCAAATGTGCTGGCTGGCACTTGAATTGCATGGGAACAAAAACCCTAGGATTCTCCTATCCTGTGAATTCATATTGAAGTGAAAGGTCCTCCTCCTGCCACTGCTGCTAACTCCTGATACCTTTGTCCTTTCTGGTATTTGTAGCAATGGCCATTGTCTGCCATGCAGGTATGTCTGCATTGTCTAGGACAGTAGGAACAGCAGAAAGGGAGGTGTTTGCAATACTCTCGTGTTCAGAACTGAATGATTGTACCAACAGTCTTCATAAGCTGACTAAGGATCATGTGATGGGGCAACAACATCATTGATAGGTTATACTTGAGGCTTGGAAGTTGGAAAGAGCAGTTATCCAACTGAAGTTGGGGTTGTGGGCCAACAATGGTTGTAGGTAGGAACACTTTGTAATTTCTATGGGGACTTACTGATCACTAAATTGAAGTTGGCAGGGCCTCACACAATGGTGATGCCCTCTGACAAAGCAGATGTCTATCAATAATCAAGATGCAGAGAAAACAAATGGGAAAGTTTACCTTCAACACTGCAACCACTGATCTCAAACAAAATCGGTCCCATACCTCTTTGCTGTTTCCAACCAAATTCAATACATGTTTGCATTGAAGCAATTGACCAGGTGATCCCGTAAGGTGTTTGCAACCTGGAAGCCACAGGATACCCAATCTACGTCTAAGTCCTAGAGACTGCTATGGATGCGAATGACAACTGGTATTGTGGAAACAGCACCTACCACAGGATATACTAGAAAAAACCATTTCCACATGGACTCGAAATTGTTGGTAACCTCAATTGGCTCGGACTGCCTCATTTCTTGGATGGAATTACCAAAGACAAGTTGTTAGGTGGCGCATGAGGTGCAAAAGGACCACTAGTACTGTCCTTACAGTGAAAACCTGCCAGATCACAGGTGCTGAAGGCCACCAAAGCTGATCCAGGGCGCCTGCTGATACTCCAGTTTTCGCTAGTATTGCCAAAGAGCTAAGTAGCTTTGTACCAATCAAGATGATGTTGCTGGTCAGGTCGGTACCAAGCTGCTCCTGGATCAGGCCCAGCAGGAGGTTCTGGCTACAGTCATTTGACCACCGGTTCAACAGTATTCAAGTTATCGACACGCAATCCAACCAAAACCCTCCAACCTCGAGTAAATCACCTGTCCAAGAGAAGGTGAGTAGTAGGTGCTTGATCGTCTCCTTGTCTACCAAAGCTAGAAGACCTTTAACCCAGACTATACTCTCTTTCCAGTGTTTCTGTTCAGGGAGGACTATGTGCTGTACCTGACACTAGAATGAGAGCACCCATAGTGGATACCACTCTTCCAGTCCCTCACATAGATTGACTGGTAGCCTCTCTAGGGCCCTTCCAAAGCCAGTCTCCAGCTGCCTATCATCTGGCTACTTGGGATCTCAAGGATCACGAATATGCGAAGGTTCAGAGCCTGTGGGAGTTGGTTGCTGAACTCGCAATGCAAGGACTTATTGATGGTCAGTAGAATTGTCTTTGCCAGAGATTTTGTATAGGTGGGCAGAATTGCTGCAGCAGTATGGGCTGCTATCTGGAGCCGTGCATGGTATTGCATTCTGTGATTGGACTGTGCTATTCTTGTACTTTGATCCATCATGATTCCTTGATTACATCACTCTATCATGTCTTCTATCAATCCTACACATTCCTGATATCTATCTTATTATGTTAATACAGATCTGACAAGGATCTTATTGTCTCTATTGTTCTTATTGTTTCTGCTGTCTCTATTGTTCCAGAAATATATAAGTAGGCTAGTTTAGACCTAGGTCCTCAGTTTCTCACTATTGACTCTAGGTGTGTTATTAGTCCTTGCATCCTAATACATAAGTTTCTCACTGTTGACTCCAGACCTCTGTGCTACCTGTTCTAACACGTAGTTGATGTAAACATCCTCTATACTTGTAACCACACCATTGATCCCTTTTTTCTTTCCTTCCATCTAATAACAAAGTCAAAGTATCCCAAGTTGGATGCCACCGTTCAGGCACTTGCATTTCTCCTACATGCTAGATCATATACTTACCGCCTGACTCAGGCTAACCCTACAGTTATCAAGGCAGCAGTGGCCTGTATGACTGCTTTCGAGGTGTTCTATGCCTTTTTCAGAACCACAGGCCAGCCTCTCAGCTCACAGTACAAATAGACCCCTGCTAAAGTCCTGAAAGTGGTAGCTTCCCAAAACAAAACAAAAAAAGTGTTTTTCATAGACAGCTTTGACATCAAAGACTCTGCGCAAACTGCCTGTATCAGCTAGGCAAGCTCAATCCCCTTGATTATAGAACACTTTCATATGTGGAGTACAGGCTAAGCTTTCAGCCAAGTTGGTGGCAGTAAAGTTGATAGATGTGCAGAACAAGAGATGGGATGTGCTTCGCCACTGCTTTCTAAAAAAAGAGAGGATCAGTAGCTCCAATCCTTCACACATCTATTTTAGCCCAGTTACTATCTGCCAAAAGTCCTGCCACCTCTCTATCTGGTTCTGGTAAATGTTACTCGCTGTCACCCTCAGCTGCCTCTGGTGATGCTGCCGCTTCTCTGGCTTTCAAAACTGAGACACAGCAACACTTCTGTATCTGGTGGGAACTTTTTACTGAGGTGTTCTGCGTAGCAATCGTTCTGTACTCACCCTCTGCCTGTATGTTGTATATCTCTACTCTTGAATATCCAGCAGTTGTACCTATTTTTAATCCTTTTCCCTATGTAGCCAATGACTTTGACTACGGCTCGCCATCACCCTCTATCTCAAGTTTTGAGCAAACTGCAGTTGCTGCCATCAACTGCCCTAACCCCAAAAGCTATGATCTGTCCTGTTCAGCAAGTGTTATGCCATTCATTTTCGTCACCATGTATACCAAGCCTTTTGCCTTTTCACTCTCCTGATCATCACACAGCTCCACAGGTTTTTCCACCTTTACCCAGTACTCAAGATGGCAATGATGAGCCATCTATGTTGACCATTCCTGATGTTGTAGTTCTAGCACTGACCTAGGTAGAGACCAAAGGTAATAATGTCCCATACTCAGGAAGTGTTCTACACTTGCTGTTTCCATGTACATCGAATACCTTTGCTCTTTACTTTCCAGATTATCCAGCAGCTGTATCGGCTTTTGCCTCTTTCGCCAGCGCTTAGGAAGACTATCACTTGCCTTTCCTGTCTACTGCAGCGGCAATGGATGAAATAAGCTGGGCTAAGGCAAAAGCCATCATCTTGGAGGATCTTACTACTATGGCAAGATTTAGTGCTAACTTATGTGTTATTTGCTCACAATTGTCAGGCAAATGATGCTGACAATGTATGTGCAGCTCATGTATGTGCTGCGCTCAACATGCTACTAGGAGAAGAACAGTAGGCTAATATTGTTAGAATCAGGCAAGCACATTGGTCTGAGTCAACAGTGAGAAACTCAGAACTCAGGCTCTATGTCATGATTTGGCATACTTCCAACATTTTCACTCAACTTCAACCCCAGGTATCCTGGGTTATCACAAGTCTACGGAATAACCACCAGGGGGGTTATTCGTAGTCGCTTGGGGCGATCGCATTGGGAATAACCAACTAGGGGTTATTCAAACGCTGATCGGAACACGCGCAGGACGATTGGATTAAGAATAACCAACCAGGGGTTATTCAAACGACGATCGAGATATCAGAATAACCAACCAGGGGTTATTCAAACGACGATCGGGATACCCTGATCGCCCGTTACCAAGATCGAACACCTACAGGCGGTCATTATTTCATCGAAGAGACAACCATCAGTTTCATAAAAACACAGTATATAAACTCAGTAGAATCTACATGTACTCTAGATTCTACCTCGTCTAATATCAAGTCTACTTTGACCTGACAACGGCGCAGCGCTCTCTCACCTCGACTACGAACGACGCACATTCACATATCATCCTCTCCTCGAGTTCTCCTCGAGTTCGGTGACCAGGCGGCTACTCCGCCGTCTCTCCAAGTCTCGCGACACTCCACTTCAACGGCTATAGCCAAACTTCCCCAGTAGGGCCGGGTTGTTCAGTGCTGCCCTCTCGTTGTCGGTCGCGACCACTTCAGACCGGGTTATTCAGCTATCGTCCCGGCCGGGTTATTCTCTGTCCCACCACAGCCAGGTCGATCCAGGGCTTGTCTTGACACTCTACACTAGGCTACTTATATATACAATGACATGTATAGCCTCAAGGCTATGCCTATCACAATGCACAGCATATAGATACAATCAGGTATCATGGAAACCACTAGATCTATTAGGATACCAAGTGTTTCACATGTCTAAACTAAGTGTCTATAAAACAGAACAAGAGAATAAGAATACTAGAAGTCCCACACTTCAACACTTTTACTGTACCTTATCCTATTATTTTCTTCTACTCTGCTGCTTTCATAGTGCATAATGCCTATGCTGTCTTTAATCTTCCCTAGGTACGTTTCTTACATAAATGTTTCTTTCTTTGACTTATATATCTTTCTTTAATTCAAAGATAGCAACTGTAAGACTAATATAGCTTATAATACATTTGTGCAAAGCATCAACATTCTAGGTGCTAAAGTCTTTATACAAACTACTATATTCTTTACTATAGACACCTTAATGCTATCTCTTTTGCTGCTGACATATTAGATCCTTTAATCTTCTTCTCCTTGTTCTCAGCCTAGTTTCTCTTATAGAAAGTAGGATGAATTTCTTCAAAGTGACTATCAAGGCTATTAGTTGCTTATTGGCATAGGGTATGTGGCCCTAATACCTATGTTACCTTCTTTTGTGGTATACAAATTCCCAAGATATATTTCTTATATAGGTTTTCCCTAAACCTGTCTTACATTTTAGAATGTAGACTACAAGTCTGATGTTACCTATAATACATCTGTGCATAGTATCATCCTTTTTGGTGCTATTGTTTCCACAGTTATCCTAGCCCTAAATCCTACTGCTGAAAAAGTTGCACTGTTGGTCACTCCAATGCCAATTCTTATCACTGCAAATGTTGCATCTTCAAACTAGTATTGCCTTTGTTATAAAGCCCTAAAAATAGCCACTTCTCTCTATGTATGCCAATAAATAATGTTTGAGTGTATACTGAAATACCTGTCATAGTTTATTTATTTTCTCTTCTCTGCATTATATTCATACCTGGCTTTATTTTCAGTTGCCTTACATATTTTTGTATACTTGTATTTACTCTGTAAAGGTAGTCTATGCCCACTTTGTTGATATATTGTTGTGTTGTTTGTTGGGCTAAACAAGTAGAGTATAAAGTTTAGATTCGGGAATTTCTGAGCTTATCAACTCTTGCACCCTAATTGTCATAGTACTTTAAAAACTTAGGCCTTAAAAGCAATTCTTCTTCTTCTGTATCTTTGTATTATGTCTTCCTCTTTTTGCGTCTCTGCTGTAACTATTCTACTTCTCTTCCTCACTTCTTTCTTCATCCTAGACCCAATATTCCCAGTATTATAGTATCTGAGGACAATATTGTATGGTCTTCCCAATAACCTAAGAATACAATAATCTTACTACAAGCTGCATTTTTCATAACCTCAATGTAACCCATACTTCTTATGATGTTTATACAATCTACAATAGTTAGACACCTACCTTTACATTCTTTAACATATCCAGCACTATTCTTATCCTTAACACCTCGCCTGCTACTCTCTCTTGCATATTGACTGCTTTTAGTCATTTCCTCCTAGGACTCAGTATAGTTATCTTTGTAGTGGCCAGTGAAATAATCAATGTGTCCTCAAAGCGAGAAAGCTAGCTGTCATAGTATAAGAGGCTTATGCTGTTTTCAACCTTTTCCAGGTACATTTCTCAGATAAATGTTTCCTTCCCAGACTTATATGTCTTCAATTCTAGGATGCCAATTATAAGGCTAATGCAGCCTATGACATATTTGTGTGTAGCATCAACATTCCAAGCACTAAGGTTCCTGTGCAAACTACTGACACAGATTACAAGCCTAATGCTACCTATGATGTATTTGTGTGCACTATTATTCTTCCTAGTGTAAAGGTCTCTGCAGTCATCTTGGGCCCAAATTCTGCTACTAAAGAAGTTGTACCTCCGGCTACTCCAATACCAACTTCCACTACTGCAGATGTTGCACCCCTGACTAGCCCCTTGCTACTGCAGAATCACCAAAATGGCCTTTTCCCATGTGTACCAATGAATATGTGCACAGCACTCAAATACACACTAAGATGCCTGTCATAGTTTATTTATTCTCTCCATTCTCTGCATTATACTCACATCTGGCTTTCTTTTTAGCTGTCTCAGATATCTTTGTGAGCTTGCACCCACTCTACCTCTGGCCATATTATTCATGTTCCTACCTTCCTGATACCTACTGGTGCCACAGTTCACTGGATCTTTCCACTCTCATCTTTGCAAGTCCTGCGATTGTGCGCTGTGTATCCCAACATTATCTGCATCTGTGTTCCAACCTTTCTAACACCCACTAGTGTAGCGGTTCACCAGATTCTCCTATTCTTGCCTTTGTGAGTCCTGTGACTATGTGCTGTGCGCTTTAACATCATTATCTATGTTCCAACCTCCTTGATGTCTACTGGTATAGTGGTTTGCCAAATCCTCCTACTCTCGCCTCTACCAGTCCCACAATTAAGTGCTATACACTCCCTGTCTCTGCAAGGCTCCTTCCTAAGGTTCCTGGATCAACAACACACTGAGGCACAGTTCCATATGCTTCTCATGCAAGATAGGTATGTTTGGTGGATGCTAGGCTCTATTACCATTATTGCTCCAGATACCCTATTCACTATACCCATCTATCCATAATCCAACTCTAGAACCAACTTGAGCAACTTGCCTTTTCCCAGACAAGATTCAATCAGTTATTATTACTACAACACATAGGGCTAGCAGAGCAAACATCCACTGCTGGTCTTTTTGTGTCACTGGGTCAGTAAAGTAGACATGTTTCTCTGGCCTGCTGGAGAGGGACAGTGGAGCAAATGTCTGCTGATTAGAAACGTTGGAAGTATCCAACGCTCTTATTTCCCTCCATGTCATCTGGAATCAGAGGAGCAGACACACTTCTCTGACTCTGGGCTAGAATACCAACAGCTAGCACGCTCGTTATAGGTTAAGGTGTGGTGCTCAAGACAGACAACTAGTCCAAATGGGATGGATATAGTGACTAGAAGATAGATCGGTGCATATACGCTCGACCTTCTTTTGCTTTGGGTCTTTTTCTATGACTTCCTCAATAGTCTCTCATCTCCTGTAAATATCTCTCTCATCACAATTCTCTCCTCAGACTTGCATTCTTCACCCTACTTCATGTTGGTAACTTTATCTCTGAAATTCTCCAAGAAATGTCATCAAGAGCAATTATCTGTCCAGTTGAGGTGTGGTGCTTAGAGTGGACAACTGGTCCAAATGGAACAGATATAAGCGTGTCTGGTGTTGAAATGTGGGACCTCTAACTCTTATTTGTCTTGTTGTTATCCATAAACACTTAGTTTAGAGTAGTATCTATGTATACAGCCTTACTGCTGTGCATGGCTGTGCATGTCATTATGTATATAAGAAGTCTAGTATAGAACCTGAGTTCCCAGTTTCTCACTGTTAACTCAGGTTAGTTCTCTTGTATCTCTCTTCAATTCAAGTTTCTCACTGTTAACTCAGATTACTGTACTTGCCTGATTCTAACATCTGGAAGATAGATCTGTGCATATGTTTAACCTTCTTTTGCTTTGGGTCTTTTTCTGTGACTTTCTTGATGGTCTCTTCTCTCCTGTGGATATCTCTCATCACAATTCTCTGTTCACTAGACTTGCACTCCTCACCCTGTTTCATATTGGCGCTTCTATTTCTGAAATGCTCTAAGGAATGTCAAGAAAAGCAATTGTCCATCTATCAGACCTGTATCCTTCCTCTAGCTTCATAGGCCTCACTTTTCTTGGACTCTCAAAATGTTTCATTCTTTCGTGGATTTGTCTCCCATTTTAATCCTCTGACAGTTCGCCTCTCCCTGCTTCATTCAGATTCTATCCTCTTTCTTCAGAATTTCTCTCTCCCCCTGTACTATTATCATGTATTGACTACTTCATACAAATATCTCCACCATTTGTATTACCTCTGAATCTGTAACATTATTTCTGTATGACCATAAATCTGCTTGCTACAACTTGTCTAAGCTAAAGCATAAGTGGTCTGGATGTTGTTCCAAGTTGTCTGATCATATCAACCTCCAACATCTTCAACACTTCCTCCAGTAAACACCAGCAAGTACATCATATTTATCACTTGCTTCTCTAAAAACCCTAGAGCCTCTCATTTGTCAACCTAATGCCAACTCTTACCACTACAAATGTTGTACCCCCAACTAGCCATGCCACTGCTGTAGAATCTCCCAAACAGTTTTTTCTTCCCACATATGCTCATAAAAGTGTGCAGACCAAAGTTTCTGCCATGGTTCGTTTATTCTCTCTATTCTCTGCATCATACTTATCCCTCACTTTCTTTTCAGCTACCTCAGATGTTCTTGCATGTCTGCACTCATTTTACCTCTAGCCACATCATCTGCATTCTTACCCCTCTGATACCCGCTAGCACCACTATTTGCCAGATCCTCCCACTCTTGCCTCTATGAGTCCTATGATTAGGCACTGTATACCTATACCTTCATAAGGCTTCTTCTTAAGGTTTGTAGATCAACAATATGCTGAGGTGCAGTCTTATACGTACCTCATACAAGGTAGTCATGTTTGGTGTGTACTAGACTCCACTATCATCACCAATCTAGATGCTCTATTCACCATACATACCTATTGTAATGATTACTATGCTTCTGCTAAGTGCTAATAGGTGGTGGTGGTAAGAACAAGTAAAGAGTGTTCATTCTTAGGGAAGATATTGGTGTTGCTGTGTCTAGTTGTGCAGTTCACTATTCTAATATACAGAAGAGAATCTGCCCAAAGTCTAGCCTTCTCTGAATTTTGTAACACAATCTGTTCTACAATCCTGTCGAAAAGTAGAAAACTGTTCAGATGCAATGCAGTTTTCATTGTTATAAATGTTCTCGGTTCTTTTGTATATAGTTTTCTAGTCCTCTTCTTAGGGTGCTTCATATACTAGGAGGCCTTAAACTTGTTTTTAACACCTTTAATGTTTGCTGTTTATCTTTTCTAAGTCTGTTCTTGACTAAATCCTCTACAAATTGTCTTATTCTTGTGTTTATGTGCTTAGTAGATAGAGTCGGCTATTTGAGAGCTATAAAGAAGGTTGATACCCATTCTATTCAGTATGAGCAGACAGAGAGGTGTATAACTTGAGCAGAGACTAGTGTGATGCTTGAGACACTGTTTTGTAGAACAGTGTGATGTGGACTGCGGTTTCTTGACTGTTAGACGAATGTTACGTCTGTGGGTACAGTACTGCAAAAAAGGTACCGTCCTCTAGAGGGACATTTGTGTAGTAAGTGTCAGGTGGTTTTTATTCCTCCAAAGTATGATGGGTTAAGTTTACAAGGGATAGATCTTTAGATAGATGGGCAGGATCTGTTATTTACAGGCTTTTAGCATGGAGCACTGAGAAGCCTTGGTGTGCTGGGGGGTGCAGAGTTCACTTCTTTTTTAGCCTTCTCAGGTTCGATAACTCAGTTGTGTATCCTATACAGGCTCCTTTCGAGGGAGAACAGGAAGAGTCATAGATAGAGTTGCATTTCTTCCTCTAGGTGTTTGCTCTGTGCAGTGGGTGGGATTTTCTGTGCTGCGGTTTTATTTCTCCATTTTGATCTTCTTCTTCATTTTAATGTGCGGGACCTCAGGGCCTTTTCGAATCTCGTAGCCTAAACTCCACAATTCCCTTCTTTTAGGACCCTTTTCTTTATGTCTCTGCTTGTACCTCAAGTCGAGATATTTGCTAACGAGGTGACTGTGCCAGTTGGTAGATGGCTATGAGGACTGGATTTCTCCAAGTTGTCCCAAGTCAAGGACCGTTTTGCCTTCCGATACTACTCGGTCGGAATAGTTACACACTAACAGAACTTCTGTTGCTGGCTGTTTAGATACCACTCCACCTTTGGTACGTGGTATTTTATCATTTTCAGGATCTCCTATTCAACCTGGTCCTTTTTCTGGTCAGAGTTCTCTACCGGAAGCGACTAATTGGCCACTCCTTGTGCTCCGGGTCTTGTGTTAACCTGTACTTTGTGGTACTTCTGTTTGTGTCTGTCTCATGTCCAAAGATGGAGGAAGAGTTTCTTTCTTGGCTTCTGAAAGCCTTAGGAATTTAGGTAGGGAAATACAAGATACCATTCTCAAATAATACGCTAGGTTTTTATACTCTTTGCCCAGCCACCGGCACATTGTCCCAACATGCGTCCTACATTCTAGACACAGCCTTCAGCCCACAAGGTAGCTCCTACTGTCACGCAATAAAATTGTTTACCATAAAAGCGAAAGCAAGAGGGCATATAGATTTAATTATTTTCTTGGGAAACGAGCATACAAGCTGTCACGATGTCACACAAGTCACAATGGAGTGACCGGTCGTAAAGAGTCAGGGAATTACGAGTCAGAAACAAGGAGTCATGCAAAGAGTCATGAAAGGAGTCATGGACAGACAAGTCAAAAAGAGTCAACGCAGGATGAGTCATGGATCCAGGATACATATATAAAGGGCTCGTTTCAGTAGATACCCCCCCAGATTCCCCTCTGTACTCTAGGGTAGTCAAAAATAAATTTCTTACGCTTACTAATCCGAGTGCTTGAATTTCTGAGTTTACTAAGAACGGCTTATCACATTATATCCGACGTGACACAGCTAATCTTTGAACCAGTCATCCAAGCCGCTGTGACCGTTGCCTAAACTTGCTGACTAAGCAAGTTCCTGAAACAGACCGCACTACGCCGAAATCCTTAAAAAGGAAATTTGTTGGAACATTCAGAACACTTAGATATCTTTCGAATAAAAGTCAATTCCAAAGTATCTAAGGGGAACTAGTTTTCCACCGCACATAATTGGAGCCCACCGCGAGGGGAAAAACAGTTCCAACTTCCTATATTTCCTTATTTCGGATCCACCGAATACCGTTACCGTTACCGTTAACAGAACAGCAACCGCGAACCCGCCAAAGTACTAGTCAGTAAACAGACAGAATATGGGACCAATACATATTTTTCAGACCGAAGAAGAACGTCGCACGTACCTGAACTCCTTCCGAAATGATGATGACCGACAGGAGTTTGAAGACAAGTATGGAGCTCCAGCAGGACCTTTCTCTGAACCCGAAGAAATCCCAGGATTAGAATCGACTAACTTTTTCTCAGGAAAAGGGAAAGATCGGAAACGACCAGGCTATCGTGCCAAGGAGACAAGATACCCCGAGGATGATGGGGTCCCTCCTCATCCGAATCATCGATAAGTTCGGTATCAACATCGCCTCATCCACGAATGACCGCTCCAGCTCCACCTTTTTCCTTTAGTGCTCCGCTGCGAACAACATACGATTTACCTGTACGGGGCGCAAAAGAGGCACCTAAAACATTCCATGGAAAATATACGGATGTGCAGCTTTTCCTGGATCACTACGAGCGTCTTCTTAATAAATGCAGAATCACAGACAACAGAGAAAAGTATGTAAATTTACTAATGTATTGTTCAGTTGACGTACAAAATGTAATACAAGCCATGGAAAGTTTTGAGAGCCATCGCTGGGGCCGCCTCAAACGGGACATACTCCGGCAGTTCGACGCCGAACGAGTATTCCAGAAGTACAAGCCAGCAGATGTGGAACGTTATGCAGTTAAGAAGCGTGCGAAGTTATGCCATAATTTGACGCAGTGGCGACGATACTCAGTGAAGTACAAGGTAATAGCGGGAGGACCGTTAAGAAAAGGACATCTAACCAGGGAAGATTACAATGCATATTTCCTAATTGGTGTGAACCGTACCTTACGACAGACATTGGAGAACCGTATACTACAAACCAACCCTTATCGAGGGGAAGATGCTCAATATACTGTCAAGGAAGTTGACGATGCCGCGGAATGGTACTTCCGGCGAGACAAATATGAATCCTTGATGGTGCGAGCAGCAGATTTGAGCGAAGAATTGGAGGAAGACTCGGGGGAAGACTCAGACAGTGCCTCATCAGGGAGCGAAGACTCAGAATCTGAGTATGAAGAGTTCCGCCGCAAAAAGAAACTGCGTGCAAAGAAGAAAAAGCTGGAAAAACGGAAGAGGGCCGGGCCTAAGAAGAGCGGGGATCGCGAGACTCAAAGATTTCAGGGGAATGAAGAAGAAATAGCTACACTCATCCGTAGGCTCAACGCGATGAATTTAAATGACCCGGAATACGCACCCATATACTATAAAGTAATGGTGATGGATCGCAGCGGGACCGCTGAAAAATGCGTAAAACCGCCGGGTTCAAACCGAAGTGAGTTTCAAAATACGAGGCCCCCTAGCCGGATTGGAACGCAAAAGAAGGAAGGACCCTCGACCCCGGCCACATTTCCCAATAGTATTCCTGTAGGGAATCAGCCATCGGGTAACGGGGAGACTGTCGGTTGCTATGGGTGTTTAGGGGATGGGCATCGTATCTCGGAGTGTCGGAAAGTGGGGGAGCTCGTGCAGAATAATATTATCAAGTTCAACGAAGAGACGAGGAAGTTGGTCATGCAGAATGGAGCTATGATTAGGCGGTTCCCTGGGGAGTCACTGGTTAAAGCCGCGGAAAGGATTTCCGGGATAGAAGTACCACATGTAATGTTGGGATATGTGGACGTGGCACAAGATCGGCGACCTGCCGTTCAGAATTTCTTTCAGGAAGCACGACAAAGGGTTAGGAGCGATGAAGTGGCAAGTAACGCCGGCACCGAGGAACAGACACAAACGGAATCAGAAGATACTGAATTGGAAGATAGGATGATATTTCGAGAGGTATATTTGACATCGCCAAGGTGCGTGGAAACGGATCCAGCCTACGTGCAAGCGGCAGAGCGGACGGAGCCTAGTACAAGGAAGGCGAGAAAGGTTGTCTTTGATGGAGTGTACCCTCCCCGAAGAGAGAAGCTCAAGGTAGGTGAAGTCCGCGACTTGCAGTCAGAGCAGAAGGAAACAATGGAACGTGCGGAAGTAGTACCGACACCGCCACCTCTGTTTACGCCACCTGTCAAAGCAACAGGGATCGGCGCTGACAAAATAGGGAAGTCACAGGTACGGCCAGCACCACCTAAAGCTGAGCCAAAATTACCAGAACAGCAACCGATCGAGGCCCGGCGTGTGCGATTTAGTCCTGAAAAGGACGTTGAGATGACAGAGCCTAAATTAAAAGATAGAGTTCCAAAGACAGCGGTACCAACCGCCTCGGTATCCCTGGATGATAGACCGGAAGCAGGAGCCTCTTTAAAAGGCTTGGGACGACAATCAGAGCTTTCAGGGACTGTGGATACAAAAGCTGTATTGGAACGAATTCTTAATATGGAAGTGCCTCTATCGTTACGAGAAATTATGGTTACGTCTAAGGATTTGCGCACGGAGTTCCAAGAACTAATCAAGGTAAAGAACGTACGCGCCGTGTTGCTGGGAAACTCACAGGACCATCCTTTAATCGCGAACGCCGGCTGGCCGAGAACAGAAGGAATACTGATCAAAATTGACATGAAAACCAATGGAAACGAGGTATGCGCAATAATAGACACGGGTTCACAGTTGGATGTAGTCCGGGCAGATGTAGCTGCCTTGAAAATTCAACAAGCAGTAGACATGAGCCAAGTCACGAATATGAACGATGCGAATGGCGGAAGAGGTCAGTTGCAAGGGTGGATACGAGATGTAGAATTTACCTGCGGAGGAGCCGTTACTTCTACAGATTTATGGGTATCACAGAAGGCTCCATTTGCCTTGTTGTTGGGCCGACCCTGGCAAAGGGGAAATCTCGTGAGTATCGATGAGCGAGACGAAGGAACATACTTAATTTTTAAGGATCGGGAAACCCGGCGACCTCGCTTTGAGCTTCTAGCGGTGCCGTATGAAGGACCTAAACTAGCCCAGACGAGCGCAAGTCATTACCAGTCATTTACTTTCCTAAAGGAAGACGACTCACAGCAAGATTCCTGGATGACTCCGCAGGAGCGAGAAATTGTGTTACGAGTTGCCCGAATGGGATCTCCGCTGGGAAGGACGGCACGCCGACTCATTGTTAATGGTGCAAGGGAATTTCTTAAAACACAAATCACCAGATCTAAGTTCGAGGAATGGACGACGCGAGAGGATCGCGACTTAATAAACGGAGGTGCGCAGATTGTGCAAATAGCCTTGGGAACCTTATTCGCGTTCGGAGCCCTATTGCTGTATCAACGCTTCCGGCAAACCACTCAGAGTCAGGAACATATCATATATAAGGAGGACAAACGAGATCGTTCGCTCACGCCCAGACCCCCAGCGGTATTGGCGCGTAGCATGTCTCTTTCCAAGCCTCTGCGCGAAGCCAGCCTCTCGACCGGCGAAGGGCACCTTCTCGGACCTTTGGAGGATGTTCAGTACCTCTCGCGTCAACAGTTTCGTAACCCACCGTTGCCCGTCGCGTCCCTGAACGTCAGTGGACCCATCGCTACCATCGAGGATGCGGTCGCGCGCCAATGGCACAAGTATGTTGAAAGGCAGCCGCTCGATGTTGACCCGGTATTCATGGTAGCACCGCAACACGAATATTACGGGAAGGTGGTGCTTCCGAGTGGGCAAGAATTACACCGCAGTTCGTCGTACAACGTGTTCCGAGTTTTCAGAGACCGCGAGACGGGTTTGCCGTATACTCTGTCATGTCACGAATTCACCTTTCATTTGGCGGCGCCGAATGCACCGGAGCAGGAATGGCGCCTTGAATTGTGCTACCCCTCGGACGAGAGACTGCGGGAGGTAATGGCCGGAATGGCGCCTCTCCACCCGCAAGGAGAAGACATCGGGTTCCCGACACATGCTACCGCGCGGCCGCCGCCTAT
The DNA here is from genome assembly GCA_029378395.1 of Mycena leptocephala. NCBI lineage: Eukaryota > Fungi > Basidiomycota > Agaricomycetes > Agaricales > Mycenaceae > Mycena > Mycena leptocephala. The sequence continues at coordinate 7,444 of JARJLF010001695.1, read as the reverse complement.
GATCCCTATGAGTGAAAGGCTTACGCTGAATCAGGTACGATGCACGGTTAGGAATGTAACTTTTAGACCTCACTTGTCTCAGCAGTCTCCGGATGGGAGTGCGCCCGCAGAGCGTGTCGTCAGCCCCGAGCCCAGGACAGTGGACCCCCGTCGTGTCTTGCGAATCGACCTACGTGCAGACGACGGAGAGCTTGTCCCGTTCACTAACCACGATGCCCCTGAGGAAAAATATCGGGCCTTGGAAAACGACATACGCCGGAGAGCTGCGCAGGGCCTCCAGATGAGCGACGACTGGTTTTCATCCGATTCGGACAGCGTACCCGAGTTGGTGGACATGCCCGACCGTACTTCAGAGTCGGGAGCCTCCGTTGCGCTAGGAATTTGCGCGGTATGTTTCGGAGATCGGCACGAATCAGCGCACGACTGCCCCAAGTATAAAGCTAGTATGTCGCAGGAGGTGAACGTGGTCATGAATGCCGGCCACTCCCTTCCTGGTGTGTGGTATTACGACGATATTTTGACGCCCGAGCTTATTCGAGCGCTCACAGTTGTCACTGAGCCGCCCGCCGAGTTGCGTCGCGTTCTTGACTTGGCCCTAGGACCAACGTTGCGGGAATGGATTCCTTTTTCCTCGGAACGGTCGCTTGAAACTTTGACGGCGGCGGCGGAAAGCGCCCAGCGAGTATTTGCGGAGTTTACCACGGAGTACGACCGAGAGGGACCAAGGGGAGAGTCTAGCCTTGAGCAGGAAGCCGTGAGCGCTCTGCGCACCTTGGCCGCACAAACAAACGAAAGTGTCGCGGATCAGGGCCGGGCCGGTGCACCGCTTCCGCCACTCATCCACCCCATACCCGTGTACGCTCAAACCCCGACCTTTAACCCGCACCACGGCGAGGTCATCACTCGCGACACCTGGTCTAGCTCGTCGGCGTCAGTCTCGACCACGTCCTCCAAAGCCACGTCCTATGACGAAGTTGAACCCCACTCATCGAGGCTCCGTTTGGAAACGCTCTCGGTAGGCAACTGGAGCCCGGCGGTCTCAGAATGGTCAGTGAGCGACTGGGGTTTTCTCTTCAATCCACAATGGGTCATTGAAGAAGCGGTTTCCAGGCTCTTGACGCAGTCCGCCTCATCCAGCAACGTGGCACCGCCCCTGAGCACGTCTGGCCTCTCTTACGGGTCTAGCAGCCTGCCGCATACTCCCGCCAGCCCGGAAGATCCTTACCGCATTCCGCGCGACTCTCCGCATCCCCCGTTCCTCGACACCCGCGACATGTTGTCGGCCGAGCTTCAAGAGGTGCTCTATTCCTGGGTTTACGAGGGTGGGTTGCACCAACAAGATCATTTGCGTTTCGAAGATGATATGGGCGCCGAGCCGGCTCATTTGGCCCTTCGCACCCTTCACGGGCCCCTCAGCGCTTTCGTAGACTATACTATAATGGCCACGCAAGGCATACAAGATTTCCAGCGCCCGTCTCCGCTTCCATTCAATTTTGCCAGTCTTCCAACCGTCCCGGACGATGCACCCGATGCTTTAGCAACTTCAACTTCCTTGGATCACAGCCTGCCGACTTCCGGCGTCCGTTCCACCTTAAGCACCATCGACGAAAGCTCGGAGGAATCCAGCAGCCAGGAAATTATTGTCACGATCGACGCATCGCAAATCGGGATCGAGATGGGCGTTCTGCACCCCGGGCCGCCTTCCAACAAGCGCAAGAACCCGGACGACGAACGCGAGCCTCCGCTGCAGAACGGCAGGCGCAAGAAGCTCCGTAAGTTTTCAGGCGAATTGTTGCGCCGTACTATTATTGAACGGGAAGCATTCAAAGCGACGGGGCTTACAGACGCGCACATTATACGCTTGATGGCAGGAGTGCGCCTGGCATGTGTAGAGGCCGCTCACCGTATCGAAGACATGGTATGGCATCGGTACGGGATTACCCAGGTATGTCATCCCGAGCGAGCGCTCAGGGCATCTGCTAACCGCGAGCCGGGGAATAACTTTCAGGAATCCTTCCCATCCAAGCTGGTTCCGCATCCGTTTCTATTCGATGTGGAGGTGGCAAAAATTCAGACCCTCTGGCACGTCCTGCAGCACTATAACCGGACGCAGCTCGCCGGCCTCCTCCACGACATTCTATCCATCCGGCTCCGGGACGAGTACGCCGTATCCCGACTCCTTACCGCTGGCTTTCTCGACGATCACTATCCCGAGTTGGCCTCGAACTACTGGGAATTGTTGGCAGACCCGAGCTATTTCGCTAGTTTCAGTTGTGATTCCGAGAGGAACACGGACGAGACTCTGCCCGAGTACACCCCTAACGACGCGAGTGAGGTGGTTGCAGATAGCGATAATAGGTTTCGCGACGCCGGCGTTGGCCAACGCCACGTGCACTGCAACGCCTTCCTTCCCAACGGGCCGGACTTGGCCTGAAGCGGCACCGATATTGCCTATGCACGACGGTACGTTCATCCACATTGTATATTCATCTATAGTCATTTTTATACTTACCGCGCTGGCGTCGGTCTGTATCAGAATAAGGCAAGCCTACCCAATACGGCCTCAGAATCGTGTGCGAGCCGTTCAAGTTTTTCTTTCTCAATTTTCGAAAGCGCGGTGCCAACCTCCGGCCTCAGCGGAGGATGTAACAACAACAGCAACCCCGGGGAGGAAGGGAGGATGGCGAGCAGGGGCTTGCATACTTCGGGGTATTTACGAGTATTACGACTGTCTCTCCGCAACAGCGCGGCGCCTAAACTGTACCACCTCCGTGTTTAATCAGTACCTTGTCATCGCAGATACTTATGCAATGAACAAAATTCTGGTCCCTCTATTCAGCAAGTTGGCTCCGGAAAGCCCGTTTCGGGAAGAATGTTACTCATATACGACGGACACGGAGCCTAAAGTCGAAAAAGTGTTTGGGGGACGATATGATTTTTCATCGGACATAGATCAGCTGAGACGAGACTGGGCGGAACTAGAAGAAGATGATGAGCTCATCTTTTACCCAGTAGCACTATACGACCACGCGGGAAAAGAATTTCAATCTTTCACTATGTATCAGCGGGTGGAGACAGATGCCGAGGGGGCCGAGCGGCCCGAACCGGCAAATTATGAGCCGGAGGACAACGAAGAACCAATGTTTTGGCCCGTCGAAGCAAGCTACACCTCAGGTAGGGAACATCAAACATTTACAATGTACAAGCGCGTGGACAAAAAGATACGTCCGGTTTCAACCACATTCTCGCCAGATTATGAAGTAAAACGAAACATCCCGATCGATCCCATGCTAACCCTGCCCGAGTTGTCTCCCAACCCACCTACGTTCAACCCAACCAACCGGTTAAACTGGGAGCGCTTAAAAACCCTAGAAATAAATAAAGATAGGTTCTTAAGCTCGGAAGAAGAAAGGTTATTTGTACGCGTCATGGAGTTGAATCAAAACGCGCTAGCCTTTGAAGATGCGGAGAGAGGTACATTTGGGGATGATTATTTTTCACCCTACAAAATTGCTACCGTTCCACATATACCTTGGGAATACAAGAACATCCCAATTCCTCCAGGAATTTTACAAAAGGTCATTGATGTCTTGAAGCTGAAGATGGAGGCGGGAGTGTATGAAATGTGCCAATCTTCCTATCGGTCTCGATGGTTTTGCGTACTCAAGAAAAACGGAAAATTGCGGATTGTGCATGACTTACAGCCTCTGAATAAGGTTTCCGTTCGGGATGCAGGAATGCTCCCCATTGTGGATGATTTTGTTGAGGGTTTTGCAGGCAGACAATGCTACACTGTCTTTGACTTGTACTGGGGATTCGATGCCCGAAAAATGGAGCCAGAAAGTCGAGACATGACGGCATTTATGACCCCCTTAGGACTGCTAAGGATCACCTCCATGCCTACAGGCTATACGAACTCTCCCGCCGAATTTCAAAAGTGTATGGTCTTTATCCTGCGAAGTGAAATCCCTCACATTGCCAATATTTTTATTGACGATTTACCTATTAAAGGACCTGCAACAGCATACCTAGACGCTGCTGGAGAACCCGAGCGGCTGCAAGCAAATCCAGGAATTAGGCGTTTTGTGTGGGAACATGCTCAGGATGTTCATCGCATTATGCACAAGGTAGGGTGTGCCGGAGCGACTTTTTCGGCCTTAAAAGTGCAATGCTGTCGGCCACAGGCGTTGATTGTGGGACAATTATGCTCATCCGAAGGACGTACACCAGACACAAAGAAAGTTTCTACCATTTTGGATTGGCCGGCACTAAAAACTCCACAGGAAGTTAGACGCTTCCTTGGCTTGTGTGGTACCGTCAGGATCTGGATTCAGAGTTATTCAGAAATAATTCGGCCTCTCACGGAACTTTACCGAAGGAACCATGATTTCGTATGGGATGAACGGCGTGAGCAGGCATTTAGTCGGATTAAACAGCTCGTTTCCACTGCCCCTGCTTTGCGGCCAATTAATTATGAAAGCCACGAGCCAGTTATATTGTCGGTAGACTCAAGTCGAGAAGCCGCGGGAATGATATTATCTCAGAATGATGAACAAGGACGACGAAGACCTGCCCGCTATGGTTCCGTGCCAATGAGTGAACGCGAGTCTCGGTACTCCCAACCGAAACTAGAGCTTTTTGGACTTTACCGAGCACTCCGTCATTGGCGACTATACATCATTGGAGTCTCCACCCTCACCGTAGAAGTGGACGCAAAATACATTCAAGGACTGCTGAATAATCCGGATTTACAGCCGGACGCAGCTGTAAATCGGTGGATTCAAGGAATTCTGATGTTTCATTTTGCGCTAACTCATGTACCTGCAACCCGATTTCAAGGACCAGATGCACTGTCTCGCCGAGAATTGGGAGAAGGAGAGAAAGCTGAAAGCGATGACGATTCTTGGCTAGATGAAATTGCGCTGTACGTGAAATTCACTTCAAATGGGACACACAGCGGGCTGACATGTAATCTGACTCGAAAAAGTCAGGAAATATTTTTGCAGGACGTACTACGATTTTTGACCACGTTAGAAGCCCCAGTTTTCGATAAACCACAAAAACATGCTAGGTTTATTCAACAAGCAACGCGGTACCTGATTCATGAGGGGAAATTGTTGAGACGAAATAAAACAGGACCTCCACTGAATGTCATACTCGAACCTACCAAGCGATTAAAAATTCTTCAGCAGTCTCATGATGATTTGGGCCACAGAGGAGTCCAGGCTGCTTGGGAGATGCTTAAAATTCGCTTCTACTGGCCGAAGTTGTACAATGACATTCAGCATCACATCGCTTCTTGCCACAGATGCCAAATTCGCAGTACCAAGAAGCTAGAAGTTCCAGTTACAGTCTCGACTCCGGCCGTCTTGTTCCAGACTGTCTATATAGACATCATGATGATGCCGGAAACTTCAGGATATACCATGATTGTAGCGGCACGGGATGACCTGTCAGGAACGTGCGAAGCCCAGGCCTTGAAGACCAAAACGGCAGATGATTTAGCAGATTTCTTTTGGGTATACATCTATTGTCGATATGGATGTCCGCGAAAAGTTATAACTGATAATGGATCGGAAGTAAAAGCTGGATTCCGAAGGCTGATGAAGAAAATGAATATACCTCATGTCAAAATCTCACCTTATAACAAGCATGCTAGCGGCGTAGTGGAACAAGGCCATTACACCCTAAGGGAGGCGATTGTTAAGTCTTGTGGAGGAAAAATCGACTTGTGGCCGGAAAAATTGGCAGCCGCCCTGCTAGCCGATAGAGTCACGGTCAGTCGAGTGACAGGATTCTCACCTTACCAACTCCTTCATGGAACCGATCCCATATTGCCGTTTGATTTAGCTGAGGCCACGTTTATGGTTAGCGGATTTAAGCCAGGGATGACTACCACCGAATTACTCACGCTTCGGATCCGCCAACTTTCGAAGCATGATCGCGATATAAAAAGGGCTTCGGAAACCTTACGAAAAGCTCGCTTTCGGTCCAAGCAGCAATTTGAACGCCGATTTATTAAGAAGCTCCAGCGAGAAGAATACAAACGAGGTGAATTGGTACTACTAAGAAATGTGGGCATTGAAGCATCGGTGAGTTCACGAAGAAAGACAGATGACCGCTATTTTGGGCCTTACGAGGTGGACCGCAAAAATCGAGGAGGCGCCTATATTTTGAAAGAATTAGATGGCACGCTATTCCGGAATAACCCCACCGCGGCTTTTCGACTACTACCGTATATTACCCGAAGTCATTGGTTTATGCAGGAAAATTGGATGGACGAGGAGAATGACTCGGAATCGGAAGATGGAGACGAAGAGCTTGAGTCATCCGAGGATGAGTAATGTGAAGAGAGGTTAAAAACAATCTGTTAGAATTTCAGGGTCAGCGACATTGGGAAAGAACTTCGAAGGGACCGATAAACGAAGAATGGAACAGAACACTGCCGTTTTTGAGAAGGCCACCTTAACGTGCATATATAAACCTTACAGATGAAGTAAAGTCTCTTTTTCTTGGGCGCTCTGAGCACATCGACCCGCTTCCCCCCCCCCTCTCTTCTCTCTCTCAGTATCTTTCCTGCTTGTTCACCTTGCGCTATGAATCATTACCAGCCTAACCCTACGGTCGTTCGCCTGGAGACCAACGGACGCACGAGTCGAGCAACCTTGCGACTGGTCCGCTCAATGGGGATCTAGCCCGCCCGGAATCCATCAGCGATGAAGTAAGCGAGAATTTTAATCATTCAAATTTCATGTCATGACTGTCATGACCCTTTCGTGAAGAGTATCCTCGAGGTCGCGGAGCAACACGACCGCCAGGCGCTCGCACGACTTCATGCCCCAGGCCCCATTTCCTTTACGCCTCCCACATTCTATTCGCCCTCAGAGGTCGTATACACCTCCACCGATACGCTAGTTCCAGCGAGGTCAGCAATAGTGGTGACTATGCACATGCTGTATACGAGTCAGCGCCCACTTCGACATCCGAGTTTGGAGACCGCTCCCACAGTTCACTCAATCGGATCCGGAATTTCAACGCAGTCGCGCACCTGTGGAATATCATCCTCCCCCCAAAAAGTACGACTTCATGATGCCGTCCGCTTGTAGCGAGGAAGACTATATAGCTATTCAGTTGGATGCGTCATTCCACTGGCATTGGCGTAACAGAGATGTCAGCATCTACCTCGACACCCACCCCAGCCAGATGTTGGTGGTCCAGCCTGTCATCATCCACCGCAGTCGTAACAAGGAGCTTTTTCAGTTGAAGACGGCCCCGCGATACCGTCTGCGTACCGCGATAAGTTGGAATGCTTCGGGATGCTCGTTGGGGAATGGGAAACTAACCGACAAGAAGCGACGCCACCGCACTTGGGGAGGTCCAAGACGCGACCACCAGGAGTGGTGAAGGTGCGGATTGTTAACCACAACACGGAGCAGATGACGTG